>CM060947.1:132649516-132664516 GCA_030765055.1 Mantis religiosa
CTTGGTGCAGAAGCGATGAACCTTTCGTCTAAAAGCCTTGAAGATGAATTACTCGAAGATTTCTATAAATTCTCTCTCCGGCAGCTGCGGCGAGCGTTGAGATGTGAAACTTCTCAGGCGTACTATCGATTCAAAAGGGATTTCACTTTTGGGCAACTATGGAATAAAATAATTAAGACCGTTTTCCTTTACTTGGAATTTTATTTCTCGACATCATTTTCTTCTTTACTTGCGACTTTTTCCACTGATGTATATAACCCTTTACTATATGTTAATTTTCTCCTTTTATTTATAAATGATGCAACGGTTTTTTACTTGAGTTATTTATCGTAGCGTAGCGTATTCGATGTATATTTTAAACGTTTACTAAACGTTCATAAATGATGAACTCCAATAACTTCTTTTAGTTACAAGAAGTCTTTTACCGAAAATGCGTCTACCCTCTTCGAGAGTTCAAGCCAGAAGAAAAACTTTAAGAGTAAAATCATTGGTTTTTTCCTGTTTTGGTTGCTAAGCCACCGCAATACCTAATTCTGATTGGTCCTACGTCAGAATTTGGGATTTCAATGAACCTAACCATTTGTTGCACCATCTATATAGCCTGCTTGGTTATTAACTTAAGTTGAATTACAGATTACCATGTTTACCTAATATGTCCATGTGTGCAATATCAGCTTCATAGTCCATTTTACATTGTGATCAAGCTCCATAGTTCACCATTATTTCTCATTGCTTTCACACTCCACAGCGTCGCAGCGAAACGAAATGCACTGAATGTGGCAAAAATTATCTTTCATTGAGAAGGGTGTCTCCAATCCAGTGTAGTAACAACACGCAATGCACGTCAACATTACCGCCACAAACTCATTCAGAGTAACAGCGCCTTCCGCCGCACCGGAAACGCATTTGCTAGCTCTATCACTCATTTCAAATTCGCGGGGCCGCTCACTTATATAACCATTGGAAATTGTCAAACGGATCACAACGTTTTAAATATAGAAAATTCAGCAGCTTCTACCTAGTGATAGCGCTTATCGTGCTTACGCTGTGTGGACGCACCGCTTATCTGTTGATAGTTTTCACTACCTTGCACCAATCTCTTGACAGACCTATAATTTCAAATACACAGCTGCTTTGGGGCAAAACTATCGGAAAAGTGCGATTATATATAGCTACGGTTACTTTAAAAAAACGGCTAAATGGCATTTTCCTTTTGGGTAGTTCAGTCAGACTAAAGGTAAGCAACATTTCAGGATCATATATAATGCTAAATATATGCTCATTATTTACAGAAAGACACAAAAAGTTTCTATAAGAAATTATGTACTGAAAACTTTGCTTTAATATTAAAGATCAACACACATAAAAACTGTTGAGAATGAAAACCCACGTAAATATTAAACAATGGTGAGTCAATCGAGAGCCAGTGATTCGTGTATCGTATAACCAGAGAAACATTTGTTTTACCTTGCTTTCAAAGTCAAACTGTTGATCAGAGGTGAAATGTAAGTATAAATAATATTCGATGAACATTTATTATATTATATTATTTCCAGCGTACTTGAGGAACTAAGTAAATATGGTGTATGTTAATTGAAGCTGAATTGAGATTCAACATGCAATTGTATTTTGAAACTTAAAGCGTTTTGGAGCTGTAAGTGTAATTATTTTTAAAAATGGTACAATAATACGTAACCAAATCGGGGTGTTAAGCTTTTGTTTGCATCATACGGCTTTACTGCAAACCAGTCCCATAGGTTTACTACCTGATATTCTTTGAATGGTCGTAACGGCACCGCCAAATGAACAAAGCTAACGTGTGGTCTTTGGTTGTAGGCAGCATTCCTATTAATTTTATTTGCTATCACGAGTTCGCCTCTCTGCGCTTTCCGATCCACTCTCTCGAGTGGATGATCTCTCCGAATAAACATGAATGGCTTTCGCACGCCATAACAACGTTAAAATGTACCACTCTTGATAATTACAATTATAAATCCGCAAATGAAACAATGAGCCACAATTGAAGCAATATTGGTCACCACTAGCTTTCGGACATCATTTTAGGTTAACCTGTATTTTACCCGTATATTGTTTACAAACAATAGAACAGGAGGGAAAAGTAATCTCGTGAGCTACTGAGTTTTTGAAGATTACATTGTTTTAAATTATCAGTACAGATACTGACATACAATGTATAGTTAACAGCCTGTATAGGCGCCAATCTAAGTTAAGTTCCATTTATGTATGTCACTTTGATAATGACCCTTTTTAATCTATGATATCCAGGAACCGGCTTTTAATTATATACTTTATAATAATTCCGAAAATGGATCTCAAACTGACCCTAATGCCATTTATTAAACCTGTGTAATTGCTGTAAAAGTAGGCAAACTAGGTATAAAAATAATGACAAGTTACATTGAAAAATGAATTAAGACATATTTGTTCCACATTCTTGTCTGAAAAACCTGAAATGAAAGTTAAGAGAAAAAACTGAAGGCAGTTTTACAAAACCATATCATTAACATATTTAAATTTCCAGGTTATAAAATATATACAGCAAATGAAAGGAACTTTTGTACATGCAAATGGTAACCTTGCTCTAAGCATTTATTAACAGAACTAGGAAATACTGGCCTGTTTTATTTGTGATTTAGGATACTAATTTATTTATATCAACTTTCCTTACAATGGCCACTTTTCCTAAACTAACCAATAAATGGATACGATTTTATTCTTCTTCTAAGAATGTGAAAAAAGGATAAACATACTTTTATTCCCAGTTTAATAGTGCAATCTTGTGAAAACGTTTGTTTTAAATGTTATGTTTGTGCAACATGTAATAGCATAAACCTATATATATATATATATATATATATATATATATATATATATATATATATATATATATTCTCAATGTAAAGCTGAAATAAAAGCACTATAAAGTACAATAAGGTACAGGGGATAAAAATAGCCTTATAAATATTCTGACATCACTTCAAATTTATGTTACTTCACTGTCATTTCATATTTGATTAATAATCTAGTTCAAAATTTGCCGAGGGTTCACTTGACTCACATCTCTATTGTGAAGTATTTCCACTGTTCAGAGTCACCTCACATTCATCGGCGACGTAACGAAGTAACGAAATACTCGGAAGTGGCCTCTTCCTCCGAATGGCTCACCAGCTGGGTAATAGTACACAAGGCGTCTTCAGTCTCTTGGAGTAACAACACTCCCGGTACGTCACTTCATTACTCATCAACTCTAGAAAAACAGCGCCTCTCTTCCAAAAGAAACACATGCAATCCTTCCTCACACACTCTGAAACGACACAAGACTGATACGCTTCATGAGCGATTTCCCAACACTCCCGATACGTCACTTCATTACTCATCAACTCTAGAAAAACAGCGCTTCTCGTCCAAAAGAAACACATGCAATCCTTCCTCACACACTCTGAAACGACACAAGACTGATACGCTTCATGAGCGATTTCCCTTCTATAATCGTAGAAACTTTGTAGAACATTCGAGATATCACAACTTCTTGCTATGCGCCAACAGCACGATAACGACCATAGCGTCTGTGTCACCATAGCACTATTACATTCTAGTACTCATGATAACAATTTATGGACAGCCAATGCTGGTCATTAGTTTGTAAATCTCGAAGATAACGCTTCTTTACAATTCTCTTTCATTCTAAATGCGTGGCTTGATTCCATACTTTTGGAGCATTCTGTATCTGGTTAGAAATTCATGAGAAGATATACGTTTTTGAGTTGTGCCCCAGTACGTAGTAACATATATGGACACACATCAAGTGCTCTGTCAGGCATGGGCGCCGCTATGGTCGATAAAAGCATGGGTACTTCCATGTGTTATGAAGATACGTTTCTGCACCACAAGGGATGTTATCGTGTCCGAAACAGAAAATGGCATAGCTAATTTTGTACATTTAAAAAGACTTTCCATTTAAAAGTACCACTATAAAATAATAAAAGTTACAAAAAGTAAGCCTCTTTTTGCTGATGACCAAGGAAACTGAAAAGTGCCTCGCTATTAAAGGTTGCAGTTTCGTAGTAAAGTTTTTTTCCCCATGTCCGAAGTAAACGCCTTTGCAATATTACAGATGCAGTACTGATGAAAACATTATTTGTCTTTCATTTGGGTATATTATGGAAAATCTATTAATTATAGTTTTTAGGCTTTGAAACTATATAAACTAAGTTCTCTTCTGATTGCAATGGGAGAGCTTATCCATGTAAGGCATAAACTTATTTATTCGTTATCATACAAAGAATGCCCAATAGTTCTGGTATAATGGTTGTGAAGGGAATTATAAATGTCTGCTGGGTTATAGAGGAGGCAGGAATAAATATCCATTTTCTGTGACTAACCTTTTGTATATTAATGTTTTTTTCCGCTGGGAGCCGTTCGAATCCATGTTACAAAAGCTTGATAGAGGTGGTAAAGCAAACATATACCTCATTGTAGGTGACAAAAACTTTACATAAATTGGTTTTCGGACTTCGTTTACTTGATTGTACGCAGGAGGAACAACAACAAATGGTGTCGAAACTGCTCCCCATTCGAATAGCACAACTGACTCCTCTAGATTGAATATCTAATGGCCTCAAAAATTCATTGAATACAAACTTAACAAATTCAACAAATCCAGATGAGTTTCGCAGTATCGTGGTTTCAAAATTGTATGTTTTATTGTTTTACTTTTCTTTCTTTTATATTGATTTTGTCAATTTTGGTATTTAATACCATAATCCAAAACTCTATTCACATAAGAAAATAAATGTAACTAAATTATGCACTACAGAAAGAAACCCACACTACCATCACCACCCACAAGTTACCGCTCTTCCAAAAGCCCGCATCTTATAGTTTGCATGGAAACAAACAACATAGGAAGGTGATTATGCAGCTAAGGTTAGCTTTCAAACATGGGCTGACCCCCTCGGTAGCTTAGATGTTAGCGTGTCTGCCTTGTGCAGCACTCGCAATGTTGTCAAGAGACAATTTATCGTCATAAAAATAGTAATGAAAGACAAGACTTGATCTTCAGGATCCGCTCCGAAACTTAACGTTGTTTTGACCCTTTTCATTCTGGTTTGCTAATTTACCATGTCCTTTTGGCTTAGACTTCAGTCATACTTCCGGTAGTTTTGTATTCTTCCATTCTTAGAACTCCGTATCTTAATTTTAATGTATATGTTTCTATAACTTTGGCTGCATTTCACTCAACACATGTTTTCTAATTGTTTCATTCATCTGCAGCATCTAAGAAAGTAACATGAAAACAGGTAAATGTCCACGTTTCAGAGGTAAATAGCAGCCTGAATTTAGATGTTACCTATTTTATACAATTTCGGTTGCCACTTAGCGAGCGGAATGGCTCAGGCGGTTCTTCTACGGCCCGCATTAGGTCGGGTTCGATTTTCGCGTCCGGCCCACCTGACCCAGGGTTTCTTCGCAGGTTTCTCAGGCGAATGGTAGGTAGGTTAATTACATCCTCCGAACTTCCTGTCCCTCCATTTTATCTCCATTATCTTTCACATCATCTTTCATCCGTGGTCTCTTTCAGGGCAGCAGTGTCAGCGTGTGTCTCTGCGCTGCATGGCTGGTTAATACGCTACTGGTAAACACCTTATTTATTATCCAATTTTTATTCCTATTGTGCCCTAAGGTAAACACTTTGGTCCACCGGTAAGACAGTCTCCGGTCTCCGAGGCGGCCTGGTGGGCCGTTTCAGGAACAGGGTAGGAGGGATGCCGGTTTTGCAAGTCTTCGGGAATTTTCCGAGCTCTGGCACGTCGGTCTCGGTCTCCGAGGTGGTCCAGTGAGTCATGGCGGAAGGGATGCAGATTGTACCTCACTGCCAGGAGTTTCTGAACTCCGGCATGGCGGCTTCCGGTCTCCGAGCTGGTCTGGTGGACTGTTTTGTACCACGGTAGGTGGGATGCTGGTTGTACTGGATTGCTGGTATATGGGAGGGAACCTACACTCTGTTCTGTTGTAACTACTGGAGATCGGCCGCCCTCTGTTTCCTCTCGCCTCATCCTTCATCCCGGCGATGTCCCACTTGGAGTATAGTTAGAAAAAATCATCTGGTACTGAATCTCTTCCGTAAGACTCCATC
Source organism: Mantis religiosa (assembly GCA_030765055.1). NCBI lineage: Eukaryota > Metazoa > Arthropoda > Insecta > Mantodea > Mantidae > Mantis > Mantis religiosa. The sequence continues at coordinate 132,655,674 of CM060947.1, forward strand.
AGCTGCACTTGTTTGTAAATATGTTTCCAAAAAATCGTCTAACCCTTTTTTTTATTAAAGTTGTTACAATCATTATCCACATTTACATGGACAGATCTTAAATCTGAAGCAATATATTTATTCGTAGCTACCACAAAACTCTTGTTGCTAATTTCTCGCCGTCTTATTCGGCCCCGCGGCGGGCGCCATATTACTCAGAAATACTGTGACTTTGTGAGTTCGTAGAATTAAAAGGCCGAGTTGCAGAAATTAAAAACCTCCTTTATTTTCGTAGAAATACTCTTATAGATTACCGCAGCATTACGTTACATACACCATCAGTCTACCAAGGCCGATGACGATAACAAACAGTGACAGCAGATTACATCATTAGCTCTCGTTACAACAACACAGATGGCTGTCTCTCATTTCACAACACTGTTTCACACTCAACTCACTGTTTTAGAAAACTTCTCACTTTGCGAGCCGTCACGTCATTAAATACCTAATTCGTAATTCTAGATTTTTCTAAAATAAACCAGAACCCGAACAATCTCTATCAGTCCAGAAATTTCCGGAACAATAAAGAAACCAAATATTCCATCACATTCCAGAAGAGTGACTTAATATATGCCGGCATTTCCTTTGTCTCAGTTATCTTGCTTGCCGGACGCTTGTTTACAACAGCCGCGCTATCATTAACTGCTTAGCAAGGCTCATTATTACCATGAAATTTTCTCCGCCGACTGTTTTCTTATTTGTGGCGAAACTTTTATGCCTGTTGCCGTGACAGTATCATATAAGCTAATTGCGATAAATATATAATTTGATTGTGGTGATCTGGATTGAATTTTGCTCAACGGGCTTTCTCAATCAATCATTGCAGATTACCTCCAGCATATCGATAAATTCTTACTTCTTTAATAAAAAGATTCCCTTAATTACATAAAACTCCTTACTGCTGCACGTCTAATCATCACTAACAAGATTACAGAACACATACCTCCTTATGAAAATTGTTGATCATCTTCTTCTATCTAAAACTTTTCATCTTTTCACATAAAACAAGATTATTGATTTTATTTTCCCTAGCAACCGTTCATCATTTTTTATTTCGTCATTTCATGGCCCACTAATATTCAGATCAGAAAACAAAACTAATTTCAAACCGAAATAAGATAATTTATGATGCTCAAACCTACTATAATATGAGATTATGATGTGAAGGATTACAATGTAAATAATAATGATAATAATTGAAGAAGCAATAATGTATAAGTGACATTCTTTGGTTGTAAGAACAACATGCAAACACCATTCAGTTTCAATCCTTGTTTTGCAGTACTATACTAGGTATATCTGTTGTTGCTGCTGCTGCTTCATAACGTCTTCACGGAAAATCTAACGTCTGTGTTCTTTCACGTCTTCTGTTTTGCTCATCTCGTATGAACTGTTTAAATATTCTGAAGGAAAGAAATACTCTAATGGCACAGTGTTAAGAAAATAAAGAGGCATGCTATTGGATCCCTTCACCAAATACAGCTGTCTTAGAAAGCGTTATTTATTAGAAACCGTGTTCCCACAATAAGGTGTTGTGCACAGATGGAATGGTTATCTTAGAGTTTTGGGGGAAACTATAAAAACGTGTTCACTTACCTTGTTTGCATATATAATTTTATGAGTTTTACACTGGATAAACCGAACACCGAGATAACTTATTCTCCTTAAGGCAACTAACGACAATATCTTCTTTCACATCAAAATATTTGGGTTTCCTTTCCAACATAAATGAACTTTCGTTAAATTCGAAGCAGATGTCTCTTCGCTGCAGTTTCAGTAAAAGCTGCCGTCTCTCGTAGCCATGTCTCACCAGAGCGCATGTCTAAAGCGTAGAGGGTCGCGGGTTCAAGTCCCGCTTTGGGCATGCGTGTTTATGTGTATAGTAAATATTTCCTTAGGGGAGGGGATCCGTCCCCTTCAGCTGCCGCGGTGCAGGCGTTGCGGACTCTTAACTCTCGTGGTACCTCTGACGTTACTAGAGGAACCTCGGGCCGAACTTTCCAGCCCCTCCCAGATTGGGAGTTGTTCGGATTGGGTTGGTCTCGAGGGGGCAGTGGTTCCCGACACCCGCGGGTGATCGGGAACATCTCCGGACGGGGTTGAGGGAAGCCATTAATATTCTCGGGTACTAGCCAGCATAGCTAGTAGAAGGCGTGCTAGATCGCCAAGTGGCCCCACCGAGGTCATATCCGTAGCCTTTCCATTTTGGTGTTGGCGCGCGTAAGTGACGTATCCACTTTCATTCCGTCTTGTGTCCTTGGACCGGATGGGAGGAGCTTGTTAGTAACCCATGTCTTGCCCTTTGGAAAGCCCCACGGAAGACCCCGGGCGCCCTTAGGGTCAGCTCGGATACTCCCTGGTAAAGAGGCCCGAGTCGTGGTCCTACGTGTCCAGGACTAATGGGAGTAGAACCTCTGGACCCAACTGTATAGTGAATATATGTAAAACTAAGGAAAGCAGATAACAAAATAAACGGAAATAATGAAAAGACGTTTAAATAAGGAAACAGAAAAGGAAAAATATATATCTATATACATATCTATATATACATATATATATTTTGTTAGAAAAAATGAGCACTCGGCAATGGCCTAAGTGAACTTGGTTCTGTTCCGAGCGACGAGAGTTCAGGCGTGTATGAGACGAAAGTTCTGTGTGTGTACTCCATGATAATAGACAAATACAATGTGGATAACCGAAAATGTCAGAATATTTTACACTTATACTAGACCGACTTTATTTTCGAGAGAATAAAGTGACTTTTCAAACCAATAGAGAAATTATTTGCTGCCTGTATCCACCTATAGCTATTTTACCTCCTCTACTACACTTAACAGTAGGGAAAGTATTGCATTTAAACAAAAAATTAGCTTTAGAGATTTCAGTGAAAATACAAGCCGTGAGGTATTCTGAGTACAAATAAAGCACGTTTACAAAAAGACACATGTGTCTAATTTTGCGGGTGTGTACGGTATCTATCTACATAATAACTCAAATTTGGTATGCATCCGTTCAGGATGCAACATGAAGGCGCTCAAGAAAATTCCCCCACTACAGAATACTCTTGAAATACGAATTATTTCCAGAATTGTATTTTCTGAAAAATGATAACTTTTTATTTAATTAATCATGTTTTACATATTTTCATAACAATTCAATTTTCTGAGAATTCCTTCTGAACTTTTCTACATTCTGGATTATTTTTGCATAGCTCGGAAACAGTGGGACATAGCACCTTACTACCCAAAATAAAGATCTGCTTAAAACACGCAATTTATATATGATACATACATTAATGGTGAAAATGAGAACTGTCTGTCGTCATCTGGAGCATAATCCATTTGCTTACGCCACTGTCTCGTGCTTAACTGGAATTGCCCCTGCGTTCTGCAACAGTTTCAGCGCATGAAGGGATATCTGCTGACCTGTAAGACGTGGCAGAACGGCCACGTGTATATGTGCAAAATGTACGTACTGTAAAGGATATACACAGTGGGAAGTCAATAAGTGCAAATATTTTTATCAGTGTTTCAGGGCGATGCGATAAACCTGTAATGTACTTTTCTACTGTTTCTGATAGTGACGTTCGTAGGGAAAATGCATTTAGTATGGCTAATGTACGCTGTAAGTTGTTTGAGTGACGGCAGGTCTAATCTCTGTTTCATATAACCTTGCCCCGCTGACATGTATCACTCCGCGTGCAACTACCTTCCCCCTCATCCTAATTCGCTAACGTTTTCGCGCCATAGGCCATAGGCGGTGCCTTCCCGTCACATTTAAATCTGTAGTAAACGTCATAATAATTGCCAGGAAGATAGATAAAATCATACAAATATGCAAAAATAATGAAGTTTATAATGAAACTGAGCAAGTTGAAACTGAATGAATAAGCAATGAAACTTAAAAAAAATTATAACGAAAGACCTTCGGAATTTTCCACTGGGATTTTTTAAAACCAGCACACATACCTTGCAAAAATGCTTGTGTGTCAGTCTTAAACGTCGTGTCACGCCATACTTGTGTGTCCTTCATTCACCCAAGTCTCGTCAACGTAGTATATTTTGCGATTTGTATCCCGGTACAATCTGATTGTCCTTAAATTACGTCTTCGCCACAAAGTAATATCGCCCCTGGAGTGGTAAGTTCTCCTGTTGTCTCAATTTCATGTCGCGATGTTCCTACGCATCTAATACACCTGTAAGTTCAGAGCAGAGCTGTTCGACTTCTCTCACTGACAAAGACGCATTCTTCTCTGTGAGTGTATTAAACACATGCAACAGAATTCTTTTTTCGCCGCTTTGTAAAGATTTTCCCTTGCGTTGCTTCAAACTCTGCCATTATACATATAATAAGTACACGCGCAATAAACGATTAATGAAATAATTGCGAATGGTGATATATGACTAATCCAGTTCAAAACAAGGTCAGTGATAAAAAGTCATATAAACAAATATGTCACCAATACCGCTAAATCACGTGCTCTCGTGCCATGTACTTGAGAGCAAAGGAATCTTCTCTTTACTTCGTTTCAGAATTAACATGCATTTCAGATAAATCAACTCTGTTGCGTAATATAATTAATTACAACAGTTACGAAAGTATAAATTTGACAATTCTTTCCCAACATATAAAGATAATATCACCATGTTAAATAACGAACCAATTTTTACCGCACAACAGTCTATACTATAATAGCAGCCAATGAGAGGTGATACGGTCAGGTGACCGCTAAGAGATACGGGGCAAGCTTATGTGAAACAGGGATTAGTGAGTGATGTAAACAGAGGTGTCGTCGTGTGCGCGCTCTGTGTAAACACAAACCATACAACGCACGGCCGTTCAAAAAGCATGGTATCCTTAACTTTGTTAATCATTTATGACATTGCTATTAGCCAGCGGAAAACCGTGGTACACATATGTGTTATATGCATAGTTCTGTACCACATATAAAATTATTTGCACTTATTCACCTCCCACCTTGTATAACGTGTCGAATTGTCATTAGAATTAGCAGAAAGAAACTGTCATTACAAAACAGAATATACTTGAATCAATAATATAGATGGTATCATGATCTAGATAGAAAACGAACCTTAGCTCAACCTCACGTTCAAGAGGTCTCGAGTTTGAATCTCGGTACGGTGAGTTACCTGGATAAGATTTCTCCAAGGTTTTCCCTTATCTTTAAAGATGAGCGTCAGGTAACTCTAAGCTCTATGGACTCTGGAGTCATCTGAACATCATTTCACCCATTTCATTCTTCGTCCGATATGCCACCTTACAATTGGCTTTAATTAAACTCTGTTGTTGTAATTTTACGTCCTCCAACGTTAAGCCATACCGGACGATGAATGGAATGGGCGAAATGATGCTCAAATGAGCTCAAGGTCAATAGAGCTTAGAGTTACCTGACATTCGACTTTCAGGATAAGGGGAACCCCGGAAAACCCCTTTTCCAGGTAACTCACCCTGACCGAGACTCGAACGCGGGATCTCTTGAACGTGCGGCAGAAACTCTACCAGCACTCTACCGAGGCGGGCATTTAAGCTCTCTGTACACGTAGGAATTTTGTGTATCTCTATATCAAGTGGCGTAAGAAATTTGGTCACTTCTAAAAATGAGAAATATATAATAAAATTTCCAATAGGAAATTCTCCGCCAACCTCTATGGAGTGGGAATAACAGCTTGACTCACATTCCAGGAATTCTTAAGTTTGATTCTCAATTAAACTACGTCAGCTGGAAATTGTTCCGAGGTTTTCTCTTATTCTGAAAACATGAATTTCGAAAGTTCTGTTAGACCCCAGTCTTAAGTGAATCATATCGTCTAATACTGTAAACTATTAAAATGATAACAAAAAGAGGAAATAAAGAGATGATAATCTGAAATTTGAAATTAAGTGATATTTATACCTACTCTTTTAAAATATTTCTTACAAATACTTACTGTTCTAACTTACGTTAAATGAGATAGAAATTCATAGAAGTGAATTTATTACATATTTCTTTGGAGATACATCGGGAATAGGGGAAAACACAAGACTTATGCAGAAGTTAAATATTTAACGAGCGATTCTAGGACTTTAAAATTCCATTTTACTTCCATTAACTACCGCGAACAAAGCTAATAACAGCTTTGTGTTTCAGGAAACCATTATTACTTAAAAATTCAAACCAAAAGGAAGGTCGTCAAAGAAATGGTTTACTATACAAAAATTGCTTAATACAAAGAGTACTGTAACGAGATCTACTTTTTGTATGTATGAAGATTATCTCTATTACTTACAGTTCTGGAATAATCAGACTTCATTCGAAATGACGTGGCCTTTGGAGACCATTCGCAAAAAGTGCAGGAAATCTAGTTTTCCATTATCATATATAAACATACTGCAATTTAATCAAAATGCTTAGGTCAGTTTTTGAAAACTGAAAAATTTCAAAAATATTCTTTAAGTGAAAGTTTGGAATGAGAATTCTTTTGAAAATCCTCGTGTTACATACATTGAAGAGGGAGAACTTAAATATTGAGTTAAATGGACCTTTCGGTTTTGATGAATACTACTCACAGACATACAAACAGACAGGGAGAAAGACAGACGTGTGCACGCACGCACACACAAACACACACACACTCACAAGGAAGACTTCTCTATAATACCATCTATTGATTCCGAGTAACTCCAAATGGGCATATCTAGTGAAATCTTGGTAATGCATTTCTGGGTGGAATGCAACACTGTCTCTACATTATAAACTCAGTTATAAAACTATGGTGAAGAAGTAAATACTGTGCAATTATTAAAAGAGCTGGCGATGTATCTTATTAACAATAAAGAACTCTTTTCGAGAGCGTAATACACGCAAGACTATTATGAGAACAATCGAGCGAGATGACGCTGCGGAAACGTGTGTGGCTCGCATTCGACAGGTTACAGGTTCGATCGTGTCGACTTTGTTTTCTCTAGACGAATGTTGTGTTGGATTCTCTACTCCATGAATAAATTTACTTCCCTTTCTCACTTCACTTCATTGACTTCTTCCAGGTTTAATGCCAGCAAGATAGTTTCCCCGGAGGCGACCAGAAAGTGCAGATGCTTGCGCTTAGTGAACCTCATTCCCTTTGAAGTAGCTGTCCAGCTCACTAGGTTCGCAGCTTTAACCTCTCTCTGAGTGACGGTGAGGATCTTTGTTAGTATGCCCGGTGACAATCTATCCAATCTACCTCTTGGTGACTTCTCCCTTCTCTGTGACTCTGCTCTCTGCCAGTCTGTGACCTCCCTTCACCTCTTCTCTTCCTCCTGGGGGTTGGTAGCCCACAGTAAAATCTTGCCGGGTTTCATTGAGCGAGGTGCGCTACCTTCGTACCCTGAAACGTCTCCTTGAGAACATGTATAACCTAGAATGTGAAAACTGACAACTGTTCATTTTATGAGACTACATCTATTTAATTTCGTCATATCACATTTTGCCAATTATGTTATCATAAGATGAGTACTTCAGCAAACCATGCAAACCACCGCTCGCTATCGAATACACAGAATGTACTACTGACAGCACAAAATACTACGAGGGTGCCAAATATCACAGAGATGAAAAATAAAACCCTTCTGAAATTCCAGGAGTAAAGCGCTGTAAATAATTTTAGAGGGTGTGTAGATGAGGTTGCTGGATCGAGATAAGAACCTCCCCCTCAAGCAGGGAATCGAACCTGCATTGCTAACGCTGCAATAACTCGCGAACCGCAAAGGTAATGGCGGCGTGAATTTTTAATTGAGTCTCCAACAGAATTGATGAGTGCACGAATCCGTGGCAAATTTGAAGCTGATGGCACGGTTTGTTACATGCGCAGAGAAGTGTAAGGTCTCTGGCATATGTATACACAGCTTTTGTGCGTCACTTGATGTACAGTAGACTGCATAGAAACGTGCCGATGCTTCTGGTTTCTTTATTCGTCTTTATTTAATGCCGGTAGAAACTTATTTTGTGTAACACCGGGCCCAGTTGAGCCAATTTTTCACTGACTGAAGTTAATTCCAGTTTAAAATTAAGTATACGGATTATCATATAAATGAAGACTAGCCGGGCGAGTGGTGATAGGAAAAAAGTACAGAAACAGTTCTCCTGAGTGACTGGAAGGCATGTTTGACGTCACTCTGCATCGTCCCTTCTATTGGTTTGATGCCAAAGGTCTGGGCCTTAATCATTAACCTATGAACACACTTCTGTTTCATGCTCAAATTTGAAGCAAAAGGGGGGAGTAGCTGTGTGTCAGTCACGTAAAGAACATGAAGTATGTATGGCAGAGGCGATTGAGAATAAGCATGATTCCATATATTCGATTCCACCTCTAAATTCACATTTGGATCTTCTAAGTCAATATTTAGAATATCAAGAAAATAGTTTAAAAGAAATTAGATGGTGGTATAGTATTCAGGTGGTTTCAAAATGACACCGAAGGATCATAGCCTTAGTTTATAATTTAACTAAACCGAATTTCGGTGTTGCAGCTTGGAAGTTCTGTTAGGTATAATTTTACGCAGCATTAAATACTACATGATTTTGTGATTAGGTAGCGCAGGAACCACTGGTGCGTAAACCTCAAAAGTTGCTATTGGGACGCATCGGCCACAGAAACAAAAACATTACTCCTCGCTCTTTATCAGTGACCCTAGCCTAACTTTCAGGTAATGGGGCAAAGGGCAGTTATTTGTGAAAAAAGTCGACTAATAACACGGACAGTTGCAAGGTTGCTCTTCAGGGTAAAACTACACATTCCATCCTAACAGGGAGGATTTTACGCGCT
>CM060947.1:132667016-132884394 GCA_030765055.1 Mantis religiosa
AAGAACAGGTTTATGTTAATATCCTGCTCAGCGAAAAACAAAACCAATTAAACATAAAAATGAGTAAAACAGATATTTTAGAAACAACACAAAACATAATTACCTTTGTCTTTCACGTTCTATGGGAATCATGGTGTTGGAGTTCTCAGATCACCATATCCGGATATTGTCTCTATTTAGTTTTACAGGTACATGAAATGTCCTTCCTAGCTTCCTATAATTCGTTTTGGAAAGTTATTATCTCTTCCACAGAAGGTTTTCACAAAGGCCAGTCTCTCTGCTAGATTTCCAGTGTGCACTTTTTGTGCCAACTTCATTTTGCACTAAAGTAACTTCGTTCGCATCTCTGCAATCTTCCACAATGTAGCTAGTAACTGAAAGTGTTGGCTGATTCTCCGTTCAGGTATTTTAGGATTCGCTTTCACGGATCCTGTCAATCGCTTTATCATTAGCACTTGGCTTTCTCGTGCGTCTTTTCCCTTAATGGCAGATTCCTACATGCTCAGTCGCAGCACCTACAGATTGACGACGCGGAAAGCGCAGGACACACAAAATGTCGCGTAAGGTCCGGCGAACCGATATAACACTGCCATTTGCGTAAATTTAAGTATTCATCACTTGGTTGGCTGATAAACAAGTTTCTTAAAAATCAATGTACATGTTTCTCAATAGATGACAAATGAAAATCGGATGTGGAATACGAAGCTTCAGACCTCCCCACTGCAAATGGTAATGGAAACTTATTTGATATAAATATTATTGAAAATACAGCCTCATGAAGTCACTCAAGAATTTATAGGCATACAGAATATTTGTACAGAGTAAGCATACAACATCCATTCTCAATTTTCTACGTTAATACCTCTCTACAGTTTCACTTGCACTTGCACTTTCAATTCACTTCACTTACACATTTACCCAACATTAATAGCAATTTGGGGTTATCAGATTATTTACGTGCTTGTTGTATGATTATCAGGACTATCTAATGGAAATATATTAGGCCGAATTTTTTACTCAAGAATGTGGTTAGAGGCCTCATAAATTTAAAGTAATGCTAGACAATTCTTGCAATTAATTTTCAGTCTGGCCCTATTTATTCAAACCGTAGCCTACACACGGCTAGTATGAAAGAAATGATTATTTCCATCAATTTACCTAAAATAAAATCATAGTGGTTTAACTATGAAGCCTGGTGCTTAAGTGCTTACAGCATAGTAAGTCGCCACAAAAAGGTGCGAGTCTCATAGCATATGAGAAACTCTAGTGCTTTACCGGGAAACATACGAGTCAGTTGGAGAACATAATGTCACGTTGGCTTTAGTAGCTCATTGGTTTAGAGCAACAGCACGGAGAGCAGAAGATCCATGGCCCAAATCCCGGTTATGGCATTGAATTTTCAGTCTGGCTCTACTCATTCAAATTCTTGCAATCTCAGTTAATGCTATAGACGCGTTTGCCATTATTTATCCATTCAGTAAGTGACTGAACATTTATGATTAAACATTCTAACGTACTGCAAAATCCCTTAGCATATATTTTATTAATACAACAATAATCTAATTTTTGAAGAAACAGAAAAGCATCATAAACATTCCTATATGAAATTAGTTAAACAGTGCCTTAAATATACTCAGGACATTCATTAAACGTTTCTACGAAATCAAATCAAGTAAATTATAGTTAGATGTTTATGATATATGGTTAACTGTCATGTGACAGTTTGTTAAAAGAAGGGTTAGCAACTTTCCATTTATAAGGCAGTAAATAATTGTTCTAACACATCCAAATTGCGTGTACATAGACTTTAGAAGGTTAGAAACTTATGTTTGGTTCTACGTCTTTCCTATGTTTTCTGAACCAGTAGCTCACTGGTTACAACGTTTTTTTCTTTTAGAGTATCAAATCGTCTGAGTTGTCAGAAAAAGAAAGCAACAAATTCATCAATCAGGAAACAAGAAATACATAAATTTAATATATAGGAGTAATTCTTTACTTTGTAAGTTTTTGACAAAGGTCAGTAAAAACAAATATTAATTTTTGATACCATACTTTAATGACCCTTTTTGGAAAAATATTTCAGACATATTTTAACGTATTTCTTATATGGAACTTAAAGTTACACAGCGATGAAGTTTTGTAGCATCTGATACAGCCATGCTTCAGAGAGAGTGTGCCCACCTCGGTAGCGTAGATGTTAGCATGTCTGCCTCAAGTTCAAGAGGTCTCGAGTTCGAGTCTCGGTCAGGGTGAGTTACCTAGATAAGGTCTTTTCCGGGTTTTTCCCTTATCCTAAAAAAGACGAATGTCGTGTAGCTCCAAGCTCTAATGACCGTGAGCTCATTTTAGCATCATTTCATCCATTTCATTCATCGTCCGATATGACAACGTGTGAGGACGTAAAATAGCAAAGTCAGAGAGAGTGACAGATAGAGAGAAAATTAAACAAAAAATATACAAAAACACCTCAAATAGGCCTGTTTCTGGCTAATATTCATGATTCATGAAATTAACAGGAATAGTTTTCATTCTTGTATGTTATATGCAACGATTTTTGAAAATATAGCTTGTTATGACAATACATTATAGCTTGGGCTAAAAATTTGTTAATTCCCTAAAGGTAGGTTAAAAGACAGAGTACACAATGTTTTAAACGAGTAAGGAACTAAAAACGAACTTCGCAGAACCTTTCAGGAACATTATTAGTAGTGCACGTACCTTACAAGCACATGGCATTTTATTTCATATTTGTTTTTAGATTACTTAGGTATAAAATATAATTTGTGCTTGCAATTACTAAAGAACTTACACATTTCAAAAATCTAAATTTGTAATTTTATTGTCAAAAGTAATTTTGGGAGTAAGTGTCTCTTCCAGTAGTTTGCAATATTGATCTGGATCATATGAAAATATCTTCTCCCTTATCTCAATACTCTCTCTAGTGAGGACTAATATAAGTAAATTTTTTATGAAGAAATTTAGTCGGAAATGCATTTTCAGGCCCTCTAAATCCTCAAAAAGGAATCTAAGAAAACGTTTGTTGTATACATATATATGTATATATTGTGTGTGTGTGTGTGTGTGTGTGTGTGTGTGTGTGTGTTGTGTGTGTGTGTGTGTGTGTGTGTGTGTGTGTGTGTGTGTGTGTGTGTGTGTGTGTGTGTGTGTGTGTGTGATTGTGAGTGTGAATGGTAAAAGCGAAAAATTAAATCTGAAATAATATTTCTCCAAAGTATGCAGCACGCAGATTTTCAATAAAATGTATATTCCCCCAACTGTGCTCTATACAAAATATCTTTGGAGGTTGTTGAATTTTCCAAAACGATTATAATGTAGTTAACTAGTTGTCATAAGTGACAAATAACATGTTCATAACGATTTTCTTTGCAAAATAATGCCCTGTTCATCCTAAATTACTTTGGAAAAACTAAAAAGAGAGGTACAAAAGTTTCCTACATTAAAAAGAGAATCCCGTAAGGGGCACATGTTTTGTTTTTCCTCTCCTCCAATAGTTTTGACTCTTTTTGAGATATCACTAGATATTGGTTTAAGTTTTGCGGTACATATCATTTTGTGCGAAGGTAAGTTTCATTCCTTCCTTTTTTCTCTTGATCAGGTAAACAGAACCTAATTAAAAGACACTACGTAGCGATCTTGTACAAAGGTTTTCTGTGTCTACTGTACTCCTGTATCTGAACGGAAATAGGAAATGCAAAAACTGTGCATTTGGATTTGATAGATTGATACGCCCTTGTAGTAATTGTTTAATGACGTGAACGTAACTCAGCGGATTGTGTTCCTGACAAAGAATGCTTAAGACTGCTTACAAAGTTTTGAGTTTAATGTATAATTCCTCTAAGTTAAGTAAGAAGTAAAGGAACTAAAAGTTGTTTTGTGTTGTTCATAAATTTGAATGCAGAAATGTCGTTTGACCAGAAGCCTACAGTTTTAACGTGAGGTACCAAGTAGTGAACGCCTATTCTGACGTTGAAATTAGGTATAAAACTGTGCGGCATACATTTGGTTTATACAGAGATGACAATTGCTTATTCCCATGTTACACTTTCTCCATAATAAACAGAACTAATGTGCATGTGCTCCCGTTTATACAATTACTCCGAAATCACATTTTGCGTATCGTCAATTGATGGTAACGCCACACAGTTATATTTCACAAAGCAGCAACAAACATGTTTATCTACCATTGAGTCACGTTATAAAATCCACCGATATTACTAAGTGACGAGATGCCTTCCTGCAAGCAAAAGTTATCGTTCTGTAGATTATTGTTTAGTACCTCTGCCCGCAAACGATTCCTGAAGTATGACTATTTTCTAATGTTACAATAGGATTGGAATATTATTTTGTGAAATAAATTAAGGGGATATGACATGGCAGAAATTTCCCAAGGAAAAAATTACACCTTTAGGACTTACTTTATCTACATTAGAGAACGTAAGCTTTCACGGCCATAATACAATTAATTATTTACGGGCAGTTATGCCGTGGTCTGTTGGCGTAAGAACGTCCAAACGTTTTGTCCACAACTGCGGTAGACATCCTCAGTGGCGCGGTCAAAGTATCCTTGCAGAGAGTTTCGCTGCGTCTATAGGGTTCCGACCGACCAACCGAAGTGCTGGCTGGCTGTATTTAGCCAGAAGGCTTTTGCTGCGTGCCCATTTAAGGGTTTTACTGCAGGTAAAGTATTTTATTTCGGGATTTTTTAGGATGGGGTGTGGGTTTTGAGGTTGAAGATTTTTGTGAGGTTACAGTTTTGTACCTTCGGGTTGAAAGGACATATGCAATGCCTAGCACCCTGGCGTTTTTGTTTAGTTTAAGATTGGGAAAAATGTAGATGCCAAAGAGCTTAGGAGAAATATGTGGAGCTCATCTTTAGCTAACGATAGGATTAGCTCCTGGGTTATCTTGGGTGCCCGCAAGCCATCGGGGTACCCGATGTAATCTAGAGCGACGTCTAGTGGGGTAATAATCTTCTAATGATCTAACAAGGGCGCTTCTATGTGTTGGTAAATTGGCACATAATTTTGATGCCCAGCGCCTAATTTCATCCTCCACGCATGGAAGACCCGAGGCTTCATGACAGCAACCTGGTGGGAAAGTAGCGACCCACAGAATAAATAGACCGCAGTCCTCTATTCTGTTCTGAAGGGTTCCGTGCCTGAGTCGCGCTATTTGTGCTGGCTGTTGGGGTCGGAGACTGGGTAGCCCAGCAATGGTATCCTCTGATTGTTTCGCGTCATTTTTGGTAGTTAAATGACGTTTCTTGTTCTCGATAATAGAGTGCCAGTTCCTATTGAGTTTTAAGGCTTCTTCCTTTCTGTTTAAATTATTAGGATGTTTATACATTTCGATGAATCCTTTCCACTACAGAACATTACCACACACGACTTCAGCGGGAGGCTAAATTACCACATGTTTTCGATATTTTCGAGACAAATGAATGTATGTTTGTATGTATGTACCTGGAAATGCCTGTAGAAATTACCTTCACACTCGATTAGTTTTGCAGAACTGGTAAACAAGATACAGAGAAAAATATAATTACACAGAAAATACTGATTTCTTTAAACGCACGGGTTACCATTTACGAGGTAATTCCCTTGTTTTTTGAGTTTGCAGTTCCTTAATACCTTCCTTCAGCGGACATGCGTATCTATTTCGGAACTTACCTCCACCAGCTCTGCTATTAAAAGATTTGACCATCGCTTAAAACCTGCTGTATTCTAATATTCCCTTGCATCTATAATAAAATACTTGAGCTGGCCCCAGAGTTCAGTCGGTAGATCACGTACGTGAGGTGTTAGGGGTCTCGAATTAGATTTCCGGCTGGGAAGTGGAACCCGACCGCAGGCCTCACGCCCAGAGACGCAAGGGAGAGGTGGGCGATCATTCAACTGATACGGAAGGAGTTGTGGTCAGCATCATAAACCCCCATTCAGAAATTTGACTTTCTTAACCGGGATTCCCCCTAGAGTAGCTCCTCAAAATCCTCTCAATGCTGACTGGGCACCAGTCCCACATTCCCGGGACTTAAAATCCACTCCCGTCATCGAACCCGGGCGCAATCCGTGGGAAACCAAAGCAGAACGCTAACGCCCACTACGCCACGATGCAGTGTTTTATAAGATTTTACTCACATAAATTAAATGTTCTATAACATATCAATTAGTGTCATGGTTCACCTTAACGAATGTTTGTTTTGCATGAATCGTTACTTTCGCAAGAGTAAAAAGCTACTGAGCTGTTGCGGTTCGTGACACTTAAAAAATAACGTAAAGATTAATAGATTTAAAATAATCGGTGACAAACTCAAATGGAATAAAAATTTGTACTCCATGCAATATATTTTCAAAGCTGCTTGGGCAATATAAACTACCCACATATTCGCTGTGTTGATTGAAAATCGTGCCACAAAAAATTGGTGATATGACATGTAAATGATCTAAAATAAACAAATGCTTTATCTTGTACTACGCAGTAATAAAATTGTAATCGCCAATGATCACACTGTGTACATTTTTTCCAAAATGTTCCTCAAACGCAACCTTATTCGGATGTAGTACCGTTTATGTACGCCAGGAATTTTCATGAACATCAAAAATGCAGTTATCCTTATAATGCTGCCCACCTCGGTAGCGTAGATGGCAGCGTATCTGCCTCACGTTCCAGAGGTCCTGCGTTCGAATCTTGGTCAGGGTGAGTTACCTGGATAAGGGTTTTCCGGGGTTTTCCCTTATCCTGAGAGACGAATGTCAGGTAACTCTAAGCTCCATGGACCTTGGGCTCATTTGAGCATTTCACCCATTTCATTCATCGTCCGATATGACTTAAAGTTGGAGGACGTAAATTTAAAAACAATCTTTATAACGCTGGATATAATGCTTTGAATTAGCAACATACAACTACCAGGGTTTCGCCCTCCAGAGGTCTGATATTTTCCGCCGAATTGCTTCACGGAGACAGCAGAGAGTATTTTCTTAGTATTCCATTTTCACTATTTGTCCTTCTCGTGCATTTTAATCATTGCCCAAATCCACAGATATCAAAGAACACTGTTAGCATTACCTTGATTTTTCTTTGCACGTGTCGTGTCTTTTTCGGCCATTGCGACGTCTGTGCTTTCGTTTTCGGGTCGTACCCATAAACCCAAGCCTCATTTCCAGTTATCACAGTGTTCCAGAACTCAGGTTCAGTGCTGCAGATATCCAGTAGGACTCAACCTCAAAATTGTTTCTGTTCCCATGACAGAAAATTGGGAATACATTTTGCACTCTGCGCACATTGAAATCATCACACAAAATTGCATGTATGGAATCTTTACTGACCCAGACGTCTTCGGCAATCTCTCGTACGGTCAAATGTCGATATCCCAGTATCAAATTATTCCCTTTCTCAAACATTATTTCGAGGGGTTTGTGGCCTCCCAGGACGATCCACCGAAGTGCAGCCACTTTTGAATCGGTTGAATCACTCTTTAATTTATGTTACCCCTATAGCATCCTCTCCAAATGGCCGCTGAATTTTACAAATTATTTCTTTTTGAGAATCCTCTAGTTATTTTGAAAAAAAAATCGATGATACATCTTTGCTCAATTCGTTCAGTCATTTTGCAAGAAAACTAAATCCGACGAAAACTTGAAACAGCAACTCACTAGGTGACCTGCAGCCAGTGTGTGATAGACGCGAACGCGGTTAGAAAATTCAAGCATGTGCATTAATGTTCCTCCTCAATTAGTAGTGGCGCTGCCATAGCCTCACTACTTTGCATGGCAAAAATTAAATTCGGATACCTTTCAGATATGCCTCAAACATAAAATATGTTCATTTATTATCTATCACATTCTGTGAAATTATTTTAATTCACTTTGAGCTGTATAACATGTAAGTTACAAGAAACACGCGAAGACGTACTTCTGAGAACATCTAGAGGTTAATTCAAACGTATAGTTTGAACAAATAACTTTCTGCTGTGATTATCTATTTCTAAAACATTAATCATGGTTTGTTGGAGATAAGTTCTTCATTGTCTAATGTGTTATATCTCAAGATATAAAATTCTGCTTTTCCGAATGAATTAACAACTACACGACTTACACCAAACACACAATAATTTTTCATCCATATGTATCCAAAGCCTAAAAGGCTCTTTTGTTGGTTAGGAAGTTCACTAGTGCTCAAAATGTGTTTCTCTGAGAAGATCTAATATACAATACTTAGCACTCGTATTCAAGAGAAAAAGTAAAATGCATGTCTTGAAATAAAAACAATAGTACACTTCTACTTTGAAATCTAATTATAAGATAATCAAGTTTACATTCTAGACATTAAGGAATTAAACAGTAACACAAAAACCAGAACGCAACTATTACATAATGTTGTGGACAAACGTTACTTTTTAGAGCAGAAATAACTTTGGTTTCTCTGCTTGGGGCTTCAGGTACTTCCGAGATATCCTTATAATGATGATGGTGCATGGTAAAAGCACCCGAAGGGTTTCCAAAATAACGGCGAGTGCAACACTGGACACTAACTTTTTCTTTTTGTTAACTACTTCGTGAAAATATGAAAAGATTGTCCTACCGCCCTGGCTCATAAAACTAGCTATTTGCTTAAGCAATTTTGTGCTTTATTTCTAATGAATTAGAAGGGGCTATTCATAACTATCTTCCTGCAGAACATACCTATAATAAATTAATTTAAATTATTAGGTAACTATGAGTATCAAGGGTGGCCGGTGAGGCATTGTATTGGTGGTGCCATAATAAATAAGTAAATATATAAATAGTATACATAAATAATAACTAATGAATGAATGAATATAAATACATAAATAAATAAATAAATAAATAAATAAATAAATAAATAAATAAATAAATAAATAAATAAATAAATAAATAAATAAATAAATAAATAAATAAATAAATAAATAAATAAATAAATAAATAAATAAATAAATGAGTAAATGAGTAAATGAGTAAATGAGTAAATGAGTAAATGAGTAAATGAGTAAATGAGTAAATGAGTAAATGAGTAAATGAGTAAATGAGTAAATGAGTAAATGAGTAAATGAGTAAATGAGTAAATGAGTAAATGAGTAAATGAGTAAATGAGTAAATGAGTAAATGAGTAAATGAGTAAATGAGTAAATGAGTAAATGAGTAAATGAGTAAATGAGTAAATGAGTAAATGAGTAAATGAGTAAATGAGTAAATGAGTAAATGAGTAAATGAGTAAATGAGTAAATGAGTAAATGAGTAAATGAGTAAATGAGTAAATGAGTAAATGAGTAAATGAGTAAATGAGTAAATGAGTAAATGAGTAAATGAGTAAATGAGTAAATGAGTAAATGAGTAAATGAGTAAATGAATAAATGAATAAATGAATAAATGAATGAATGAATGAATGAATAAATGAATGAATGAATGAATGAATGAATGAATGAATGAATGAATGAATGAATGAATGAATGAATGAATGAATGAATAAATAAATAAATAAATAAATAAATAAATAAATAAATAAATAAATAAATAAATAAATAAATAAATAAATAAATAAATAAATAAATAAATAAATAAATAAATAAATAAATCAGTCGATCAGTCGATCAGTCGATCAGTCGATCAGTCGATCAGTCGATCAGTCGATCGATCGATCGATCGATCGATCGATCAATCAATCGATCAATCGATCAATCGATCAATCAATCAATCAATCAATCAATCAATCAATCAATCAATCAATCAATCAATCAATCAATCAATCAATCAATCAATCAATCAATCAATCAATCAATCAATCAATCAATCAATCAATCAATCAATCAATCAATCAATCAATCAATCAATCAATCAATCAATCAATCAATCAATCAATCAATCAATCAATCAATCAATCAATCAATCAATCAATCAATCAATCAATCAATCAATCAATCAATCAATAAATAAATAAATAAATAAATAAATAAATAAATAAATAAATAAATAAATAAATAAATAAATAAATAAATAAATAAATAAATAAATAAATAAATAAATAAATAAATAAATAAATAAATAAATAAATAAATAAATAAATAAATAAATAAATAAATAAATAAATAAATAAATAAATAAATAAATAGATAAATAAATAAATAAATAAATAAATAAATAAATAAATAAATAAATAAATAAATAAATAAATAAATAAATAAATAAATAAATAAATAAATAAATAAATAAATAAATAAGTGTTGTGAAAAAATATATATGGTTACCAGTTTCGAACGATTTAGGTAATCTTATCAATAATCCATCTTGTTTTATAATATACTGTACCAAATGGAACGTACAGGTAAACGGAAAAAATATTAAGTACATCCGCACTCTTGTTACGCACAGGTGTAAAGAGTACAGTAAAAGTTTGATAATACAGTTCATGGAGAATGTGATACGAAGCGCTCGTGTACGATTACGCGACAGAGAGACAGATATCTTAAGTCCCGTGCTTCACTGCACTCTAGCGAATAAAGCGCGCGAGAGAAATCTCGGCACTACCTGCTGCCATAAGAAGCCGTGTATAAGCAAACATCCTAGCCCTTAACACAGGCGCTTGTGAGCGTAGATGGTGCCGTTCTGGAATCGTCGTCAAGCCAAGGAAAACAACCAGAACACAGCGCTTGCGTTTAGCGCGCCTATTTACACTAGGGAGCAGACACTCAAAACAATCTTTTTTGCACAATTCCTATACACTTCTCTTTCTTTCGTTTTCATACAGATGGTGCCATGGCAAGAAACTGCACCTGAAAAGTATTAATTTCTAACATGGAATTTTCCTTCCAAACATGGAAGAATTGTGCAGAGAGCTATTACCCCATATCTATCATAGGTGAAACCTTTTGCTGACTGCGGCTATCACAAATATAACTCGGGATATTGAGCAATGCTCATGGACGTTGGTGCTGTTGTTTTAAATACACTGTTCACCATTAGCCCGAGAACCCTAGTTCTTCAGTCGGCCTCAAATAAAAACGCAATGCTGTCTGTCCTACAATGCTGTCCGATGATAATACCATTCCGCTATTTCCTGTTATCTCTAGGGTAAGTCAGCATTAGTGGCTTCTTTTCCCTCTCGTCGTTCCTTTGAATTAGCTATAATATATTAATTAGCACCAAGCTCACTTGGATCCCAAGGATTTTTCCATTCAGGAGAGTAATGGACTCAGGGTTTCCTGGTAAAAGAGATAATTAAGATAATAGGTTTCTAAATTCACTGAGAATTAAGGTGTGTGAGTATTTCATTCAGTGTTTACTTGCTCTACTTATTTTTACTAAAACTAAAAAGTCGATATTTCGTTTCGTATAATTTCGTTTTCAGTTCTGCTGAATGAAAGACGCATTTTTACAAAGAGGGCCCTATGTGTTTCTAATAAACCGGCTATAATGATCTTCATTAAGAGACACCTCTTCTCTTAAACAAAAAATTCAATGACAGCAGGATATCATAGCGAAATGTTGATTTCACTACTTCATGTAATTGAAGTTAATTAAATAAAATAGCAACATGTGGTATAAAATCTGTATAGTACGATCCTACAGCCAATATTGTTACTTTGCTGGAATTTTAATTTTAACAATGCATTGTTCACGATTTTCATAATAAAATGCAGTAATTAAAATACAAAATTATTACATGGCTAAGTTCTTAGTATTAATAATACTTATAACTAAAAGCCACTTACAATGTGCGCTTCATCTACAGAATCCTTATATGAACAAAGGGTTTTTACCTCCTTATTATTCTCCATTTATACCTATATCAGTACATATAAACCCCTCACTGTCCCGTATGGTTTTTGTTATGAATGATACATGCTTTAATTGAACACATATTTTAACGTAACACTCCAATATAAATGTAACAGTTAACTCATCGCTGAAATTTGAGGACTATCATATATGTAATATATGATGTTGAATTTTGTATTAATGCTATACGTAATCAAAGTACTGCTTCAGTTTTAAAAAATCGTGGTTTGCAAGATTTTGTTGTGTAAATTATCCCTTTAGTGAAAATGCTGCATAAGATACATTTAAAAATATAAAACATTCATATTAAATAGTATATCAGTTTACAAAAACGGTCTGTTATATTAATTAAAGTCAAACCAAAAGTGTATGCTTCTAACTTTAGGGCTTATAGCAGAGAAGTACGTGATTATTTTTAATGTACTATTGAGGAGAATCTGAAGATTTTGAAATAAATTAATATTTAGTTGACTGAAAAGGATGAGTTAAACGGTTTCTTGCGTGGCCCGCATTCGGGAGGTCCGGATTTGATTCTCGTGGCCGACCTAACTAACCCATGGCGTTTTTTCGGGTGGTTTTCCGGGTCGCCAGGCGAGTGCTGGGTAGGTTAATTACATTGCCTGAATTTCCTGTCGCTCCGTTTCATTTACGTTATTATTTCATATCATCTCCTGGTATCTTTCTGGGTAGAAGTGTCGGCGGGTTTCTCGGCGGTGCATGGCAAAATGATATGCTCTGAGTGAACCACTTCCTCCTCCGGTAGGTCGGTTACCCTCCACTTGTTCGGTTGCTGGGACCGTAACACTGTAGGGGGGAATGTTCGTTGCCCTGGCCTACCGGGGAAGTTTTCCATTCAGTACAGTGTAGGGACCCTGCCTTCTGCACTATCGTAGCTCCTTGGGAGGGCCCCCTTTTCCTCCTCTCGCCTCATACTTCCTCCTGGAGAAATCCCACTCGTGGGCATTGGTACTATACAGTCGGACTGCTCGCAGTGCCGAATTCCCTCCGTAGTAATCCTAAGTCTCATGCTTTGTTACAACTCTTAAATTATTTTGAATGAAAAAGAAACGCTAAAAACACATTACAAGAAAATAAGGTAAAAATTGGGAGTGCCTATGTATATATAGGCGCTTTCTATTTATGGTTTAGCTAAGTGACAGTTTAAGTTCTCCAAATGCAGAAAATGAATGTTTACACAAATATGCAACATTACCATTAATATTTATCTTAACACTGCACTAAATAATCCAGTCTTACTTAATAAATTTAAAGTTGGATGAGCTGGTATATTGCAGAATTAAAGTAAAAGATTATTATAATTTGATGAAAAGCTTTGTGCTTATTTTTGTCAGTAACTTTCGGTCAAATTTCGCAATTTTAATACTAAAACTAAGATAGGAATCCAGCGTTTTTGTCCATATATATACATTAGTTTTATTTTACACGCTCCAGAAGCAAGTTCTAGAAGTTTAAGCAAAAGAATTTTTCCAAAAGGCAACTTTGCTATATTGTTTGGGACTGGTCTAAAAGATTACGTGCTGCGACGTCAGCTTTAAATCCAACGACGAACTCCAACATCAATTTTAACTATCCTTTTCGATCTCTTTCTGTGCACCGTTAATTCTGCCCTTCCTTGTTTATCCTCCGCAAATGTTTGTTTCTCTATGCTCCCTTTATTTTTTCTCTCTCTTTTTCCTCCCCTTTGTTTTGCATGCAGGCTTCAGTAATTGTGACCTAAGTCTTGCAGCGGGCTGTACAATCATGTTGAGGTAAAATCCATTTGCATGGCAAAACTTTTATCTCTCCGGTTCCATGTACTCTATTAGTAACGTTACTCGGTGAAGGGGTGAGGGAGGAGGGAGAGGGAGAGACCAAGATTTCTCTGGCGAGTTATTCAGACACGGTGAAAATTGAAAAGGGGAATTGTGTGCGCAGCTCTTGCTGAGCTCTTCACGTGTTAATACTCCGTTACACTTCCTTCAGGCTAAAGCTTTCAGACTTGTGATTACCGAACAAGGTCTCTCTATAGACTTCTCATTATCTTAACACAATATTAACGCTTATAGCTACAGCAATGTGCGGTTATAAAAGCAGGTTAGCTTCTGTATTTATGCATATTATGAATACCTAGCGTGTTGCCCTGAATCTCAAAATTGCAATAAAATATATCCTTTGAGCTGCTATGAATAAAATCATTATTCTTACAGATATTAAATATTCTTATTATTATTGCCACATCAAAAAGGTTCTAATAAACCCTTAGGTGTAAATAGAAATGTTGAAAAAATTCCGTTTTATTCTTACTTTACATTTAAGGATGTTTTTGGATTTATTATCTTACTTATAGTTTTAGATATTTTAAATTTATAGGAACCTCTATGAAAAAATGCATAAACCACGTTTTAAAAGTTTAAAATAAAATATTGGTCTTGTGAACAAAAAATAATTCTTACTTATAAAGCTTCAAAGGAAAGAAATTCTTTTCATTAATTTAAAAAACTAGTGCTTAATTATTAAAACCTTATCAATAATTAATAATTTTAAAACATAGTGAAGAAGCTTATGTCTTGAAATCATACTGAAAGGCATAAAATCTTTATTAATTTATTACTTAACAAAACCATTAAAAGTAAATTTCTAAAACTTAAAATTGATAAACCTAAACCTCCTTCTCAAACAGAAAAAGATAGAATGTATAGTTATATATAAATATCCAATTATTATATAATGTTATAAAATAATATATAAAATTAAAACAATTAATAAATGTAGGTCTTGTAATTCAAATTGTGTTTTATTTGGTGTATTACATGCAGTAGCTTAAACAACTTCTTGTGAGATTAGATTAGCTTTAATTTTATTATCTTTTATCTTTATGGTTAGAAGATATGCATTACTTAATTGTTATTGAGGATTTTATGAATTTATAACTTAATAATTATATCCTGTTAAAATTGAATTATGGTTTTCAGTGCGCAAGTTAAATCTCATATATATTGATATTAACATTATAATTTTATGCGCTAAAAATTAAAATTTTACTAATTAAATAATAATTTCAAAAACTATCAAGTTACATTAAATATTTTAATATAAAAGTTAAATAAATATCAAAAACAAGAGTTAAATATTAACATTCTTAATTATTAACAAAATCTAAATTCGTAAAATCCTTTAAATGCCTATTTTTCTATTCACTCCATGTTAATTAAGTTGACATATTTTCTTGTGTACAGAATGGGAACAGGGAAATAAAGTAGGCTTTGGCAAATGCTATATGATGATTAAGAGATTTAACAAATCCTTGAATACAAATTCTTTATGTGCATTTCCAGTATCTTCAACAAGCACCGCGCAAACTGGTCCGCAATTTCAAGCAGGTAACAGAGCGTCAAATGCATATTTTGCTACCATTCCTACACAAAATAGATATCATTTACTATAGGATAACTTATATGACGATAACTCAGATGGTGAAGTTGAGACTACCAAAGAGAAAATTCCTCCAATCTGTTTAACTGATATTGAAAACTATCAACTATTTATTCAAAGTATACGCAGTCAACTGAAATCAAAATTTTATACTGCACCAAAAGGCAAAATCATTACGTTTTCACTGCTACTATGACGATTTGCGTGCTCTGAGAGCTTATTTTGATTCTATAAAGCAAAAATATTTCACATATAGGAATCCTGAAGATAAAAGTTTCTCTGTAATGATTAGGAATCTACCCTGCTCCCTTAGCAATGAGGAAATTTTAAGAGCACTACAAGAACTAAAGTATCCTGTTCGCATAGTTGCAAGGCTACAAGGAAAAAATAAACAACTCATTCCTCTCTGTGCAGTTGAGCTCACAGACTGCTATGAAGTTAAATCTATCCTAAACCTTACCCGTCTACTATATAGTGTAATCAAGGTAGAACCTAGAAGGAAATCGACTGTTATACCACAATGCATTCGTTGTCAAAACTATGGGAATACCAAAAATTATTGCCAACTTGAACCAAGGTGCATCAGGTGTTTTGGATCCCATCTTTTCTCTGACTGCAAACTTCCTAAAACTACTCCCCCAAAATGTGTGAACTGTCATGAACCACATCCTGCAAATTTCAGAGTATGTTCTCACTATTTACGTTTAAAGGAACGATCCTCTCATTCACATAACCTGCAGCGAAAACAGCCTCAGAACATAACTGGACCACCTGTTCCTAAACCTTCAAATTTTACACCTCATTCTCAACACTCAAGTGATCCATCAG
Organism: Mantis religiosa; assembly: GCA_030765055.1. NCBI lineage: Eukaryota > Metazoa > Arthropoda > Insecta > Mantodea > Mantidae > Mantis > Mantis religiosa. The sequence continues at coordinate 132,683,090 of CM060947.1, forward strand.
CTTCAGCACCGAAGCAGGCACAAGTTAACTCACCGTCTGGACATCCTCCACGCACATGTCAGCGCACCTTTGCGGACGTTATGAACAGCTCCTTCCTTACTAATTTACTATATAAATTTTTACCTAATATCGTCTCGTTCATAAGTTCACATCTGCCAGCAATTCAAGAATTTATTATCTCTCTCCTATCATCATCTTTCCAAAATGGCTGTACGTAATGCTAATTCTATCAATTATTACTTCTAAATTGGAACGCTAATGGCCTTCGTCTTAAAAGAGCATTTCTTATTGCCTTTCTTTCAGCTCACAATATTGATATAGTATGTATCACCGAAACACATTTCTTACCAAATGAAACTTTCTCTCTCCCTGTATATAAAATATGCCGAAAAGACAGTGTTGCCCCCACTGCTTCCGGAGGAGTAGCCATAATAATAAAACGCAATATTTCACACCACAAAATAGTTTATCCTAGCATAACAGAGTTAGAAGTTGTTGGAATTAAAGTTTAGTGCTGTGATAACACTGATTTCGTCATAATGTGTGCCTACAAAGCCCCAGCCTATTTACTAAATGTTGCCTATCTAAAATTGATTTTTCCAAATGCTGGTTCCACACTATTACTAAGCTATTTAAATTGCAAGCATGTATCAGGGGGATGTCGTACAAGTAATCCAAATGGCCGTCGGCTATATGAACACATTAACAACAATGGTCTACATATCTTAGCACTGGCTGAACCAACATACTATCCTTATTCTTTAACTTCATCCACTGATGTTCTAGACATAGGATTATGTAAAAATATGCAACCACCTGCATACCTTACAGCATTGACGGCCCTGGATTCAGACCACTGCCCAGTACTGATTACATTTCAGTCACAGCCATACATAACAACACAACAGCCACGTCTGATAAGCGGCTACGTCAATTGGGACCAATTGCAGTCAAAACTAGACACACAATTAACTTCAGCTTATCACCCTAACCTCGACCTCAGATATTGATAATGCCTTTCAGCACTTCACAGATACTATCTGTTCTTGTAACAAAGAATCAACAACTCGATCATACCGACCTAGACCTCATCAATAACTACCTACGCATATTATTCACCTAATCAGAGAAAAACATCGCATTCGAAGGCAGTGGCAACGAGAAAGACATCCTTGTCGACGCAGAAAGCTTAATAGCCTCATTCGTACCGTTAGGCAAGAGCTAGAACATCATCTTAATTCTTACCAAACCTATCTGTCTTCTTTATCCTCTAGTGACTATTCCCTTTGGTACGAAACCAAAAGAATTCTACGAGAACCAACTTCAGTACCATCGCTGCATGTTGATAATAAGATACTCATAGACTCTCAAGCAAAATGCAATGCTCTTGCCCCTTATTATGAAAATATATTTACTACAAATAACATCACTGATGATGAAGCTGCTTCTGATATTGAACATGAACTGTATGTACATAAAAGAAAACCTAAAGTACCAAATAGAATTTTACACACATCACCGAAAGAGCTATCCTGCTTCATCATAAAACTTACTATTAAAAATCACCTGGACATGACCCTATACCAAACATAGTACTAACGAAACTTGCAATGAAAACACTTGTTTATCTGACAGAAAGCTTTAACTCCTCTCTAAGAATTAGCTACTTCCCTCGTTCATGGAAAATAGCAGAAATAATGGCATTCCACAAACCTCAAAAACAGAAACACCTTCCATCAAATTATCGGCCAATCAGTCTGCTTCCAACTTTATCCAAACTTTTTGAGAAAATAATCCAAAAACGCTTAGCAGAATTTGGCTACAAAAACATTATACCATCGTATCAATTTGGCTTTCGTCTTCTGCATTCCACAACTCATCAACTACTAAGAGTTACTGAAAGCATCATAAAAGGATCTGAAAAGAAACAGTGCACCCTTGCCATTTTTCTAGATATAGCTCAAGCTTTCGATACTGTATGGCACACTGGTTTACTGGTAAAACTACATATAATTGGACTCCCAGTTTATCTGATCAGAAATATTGAACGTTCTATCTCACAGCGCCAATTTTTAGTACGAATAGGCAGTAACAAATCCGATCTTCAACCAATAGCAGCAGGAGTTCCACAAAGATCAATTCTGGCACCACTATTATTCAATAGACTCATGCACGGCCTTCCAAATACAAATCCCATATCCACAGCTATGTATGCCGATGACACAGTTATTTTCTATTCGCATCCAGACCTAAGTACTGCAATCAACAGGCTACAAATATCATTAATTATGTTGTCTAAGTGGTTCAAAATGTGGCGAGTGGTATTAAATACTAATAAAACGGAAACGAAAATATTCTCCTTAACATCCTATCAAAATCTACCCCCACTGGATCTGCAGGGAAAACAACTAACATGGAAGCCTCCAAAATCACCAGTCAGATATTGAGGTGTAATGCTTGACTCTAAACTAGCCTGGAATTCTCATATATCTTACATTTTCACAATAGCCATTTCTAGAATTAAAAAGCTGTATCCATTGCTACATAAGAAATCACAGCTTGGTCTGGAGTGCCCAATATTGATCTACAAATCTCTTACATGCCCCATAATTTCTTACGCTGCTCCTGTATGGAGTGCAGCCAGCAAAACCCTCATTTATCGACTTTAGGTTATACAAAACAAATTTCTCCGCAGTATTACAAAGGCTCGATTGTTCATTAGAAATGATCACCTCCATCAGGAACTTGGTATTCTTCCCATACATCTGCACTTCAAATTGATATCAAAGATATTTTTTGTTAGATTATCCGAAGTAACAGACGCTGTAACCTATGACATCCCACTCACTGATTCAGAAGACAGCGACTTTTCTCACTAATTCAAAGTATATCCTCTATTTTTCTCATAACACTATTGATCATAATCTAACCTTGCATATCTAACCTCAGTTTTCAATTATCCATCTTATTTAATGTTATTGTATGTGTTAGTTATCCTGTTATATACTTTGTCTTTTATTATCTTTCATTTAAATGTGTTTTAATTGTTTTCTGTTTATATTATACATTTATCACCTATTGTATATGTTAGAGGACATTAACTACTCAGTTGTTAATTTGTATGCAATACTTATGTAATTTAACAATGGCTTGTATAGCAATACTGCTGGTCAGCCAAATAATAAACTAAAAAAAGTATTTAAACACCTCTAAGGTATTGTTGCACAGTACGGAGAATGCACCTCTCTCTCTCTCTCTCTCTCTCTCTCTCTCTCTCTCTCTCTCTCTCTCTGGTACCGACAGGGATGACCAAGGCACTTTAGCTACAGGTTCGCGAACCGTAGGTCAGCGGTTGAAATCTCGTCAGGGCTGTCCTCCTTTTCCAAGGATTTTCCAGGTTTATACCTGCTTCTGGAAGGTACACCAGATTTTGAATGGAAGATCAACATTTTTGTAAATTTCTTAAACATTTATAACTTCCAGCATTTAAGCTAATTAAATCATATGAGTAAGGGCTGGAGCGATATGCGCCGGCATGCAATACAAGTTAACTGGACACACAATATGAAAGTCGTCAGAAGTACAGCACGACTATCAAATACGTAAACTTCAAAAACAACGTAACGTAATACTCTGCCAACTAATGAAGCATTGCCTTGGAAGTGCATGCAAATGCAAGGTCAGGATGTAGTGTAATGGACTGTTTTGTTTCTTCTGGCAATGAGGCGGTTGTCATGGTCAGGCTATACCAACCTGCCGTTGTTTACATAGGCGACCGATAACAGTACAGTGCATCTGTAGTATACCTATAGAAAAACGAAACACCTCCGGCTTCTACTTATGAGCTTTGTGCTCAGTAGTAATACACCTTCCTGTAGCAATGATTATTTTTCTATTTTTAAAACACATTTTTGTTTTGTCGTGATGAGAAATGAGCAAAATAAAAGCAACACAAATAAAATGTATAGTAAAATCTGAGAAGACTTTGACCTTCGTTTTTTTAAAACAAACGTAGGTATATTGAATGTGCGAAGATATCATCACATGTTTTAGCCAATTTCACAAAAATATAAGTTAGACCATATACAAATTACAATGGTTTAGTAGTTCGTTAGATAAGTTATGTCATATGGAGCTCTAAGAAAGTTTTGCTTACAGAAGGATTACTTATTTAAAATGTATATAAAAGAGGAACGATTGGAATATTTTGATAATATGTATATATGAAATTAGATGTAAAATTCAATTCCGATTGTAACATTAGACACCGAAAACGAAAAATTAGACCATTTGGAACCTTGTTTATTCCCTTGTCTAAAAGTGAAATATCACTCCTGTAATTAATTTCCATAAACTGACAAAATAGTTCTAAGTACAAAGCCTGGGACCTCAGTACTTATAACATAGTAAATCGGCACAAAAGTTGCGTATCTCATTGTATATGAGAACCCCTAGTGGTTTACCGAGAAACTACAAGTCAGTTGGAGGATTTAATGTAATGCTGACAAGAGCAATGGTTAAGAGCAAGCGGACGGAGTTCGGGACATCCGTATTTCAAATCCTGGTTATGGAACTATTTTGAATCTGACTCTATCTATTCAAATATATATATATATATGTTTACAAATTATTGTATAATTCATCCCTTAAATATCAAATGTTACATAGTTCGTTGTTTCACTTAGTGTCTCTTAATTCAACAGTTTACTTTTGTGCAGGATTTCAGCACAATCTTTTCCCATTTCGTGTCAGTTTGTGCGGCTATCAGTTTCTTCAGGTCACCAATTGTATTATCTGGATTACATTTTCCTCAAACTTTCTTTCCTAGTCAATCATTGCAGGTTACCTCCAGCATATCGCTAAATCCTTACTTCCTTAATAAATACTTTCCGTTAATTACATAAAATGTTCATTCCTGCACGTCCATTCTTCGAAATAAAACTTTCCTCCTTTCCATTTCCTTTTTCCACAAGGAAGATTATTGATTTTCTCTCTCCATAGCAACCGTCCATTTCTTTATACTAACGTCAATTGTACCAACCAATATACACATCTTATTCAATTTTCCCTCTAGAATCTCACTTCCACCTACTCAACATAGACATTATAATACTTTAAAATATTTTCCCCAAATTCCAAATAACGCCACCGAGCAAATAAACAAATCTCTTTTTCAAGGCCAAACAAAAACAACTGTTTATATATATGATTATAAAGTATTGTCGTGTAACACAGTTTTTAAAAATTAATGTGTAACATAGTTATTCCATCATAATTCATTAAACGAGAATTATCGTTCTTTAGTGAAAGGATAAGACCTACACAAATAGTGACCGTTTGTCTTCAGCGTATACTATTCGAAACGTTAAGTTTTTCTTCCCATACAATCGAAATTTTCAATTTTTTTTTTTTTTTTTTTTTTTTTGTTGCCGTTGTGCTGTTTAGGGAGACGACCTGCCACGTGTAAACTACGCGCAGTTTAGAATACATGGATCAGTACACATGCAGATGGACATCAGGTGCGATAATTTAACACTAGATTGGGCATCAGTAGCGATAAATTCGCTTCGTCAATCTTATAGTGACTGATTGGCGCAATCATTGTTAGAGGTCCGGCATATAAACATGTTAATCACTATTATTGTCTCGAAATTTGCAAAATACGAACTGCAAACTCAGCTCCTGTGTTCAATATTTTCATAAAAACATCTCCAAATCAATGAGGTGTGTACCTTTGCTGGTATGGTGAACACACTTCCAAATAGATTTGCAAAGCATATTTACAGACAGAAAGTTATCACAACTAATGAAGCATTCACCATCCGTTTGATTATGCACAAGCGGGGGAAGCTTGGGTGGTAGTATAACGTACCTAATTCCTGTGTTATCCCAAACAGTATATAAACACTGAATCGACTGTTTCGAGAAGTAATGGCTGCGTATTCCCTAAAGCATATGAAGTTTGAATATCTGCAACCTAGAAAATATCTATTCAGGGGACCGATACTAAAAGTTATTGGTTTCCTAAGGTACAAGAGCTGAAGGCTTATTTTATACCAAGCTATATCAGCAATTAGATAGCTGTCTGTATCAAATTTTATTTTAAAACATGATTGCATTCTTGAGATTTTAATGTAAACAATCTTATTGCCTATAACAAAAATCTATCTCCAGCAACAGATATTAAACTAGTGTAATAGTATAACTCTGTTCTCAATAGCTCTGTAAAAATATCCACATATGAACTGTTATATAGTGAATCATTTGAGTGATATAAAAATTCCAATTAAACGTTTGCTAGCCACATTTTGAGGTATATTGTGCAAAACTATGCTTTTGTTGGGGAGGATAAAATATTATAACAATGAACTTAAAAATGATACTTCATTTAGCTGGACAAAGTTAAGTAAAGTGGCTCAGCGATTTAAACATAACAGTTAATTAAATTTTAACATTCTTTGTTACTTACAAATTCTGAAGTCAAAAGAATCCTCTAATTACACTTTATTATAGTTATATTTAAATATATGTTAAAACCAACTTCTTAAACTTTGTAATATGAATCTTACGATTTTAATTTAATTTAAATATTTAATTTATTTTACTAAAATATATAAAATAGTGCTTTGGTATCCCTTAAGCAAGATTAATAGCGAAAATGGGGGTGAACTGGAGGATATTTAAGAGATACTAGAAAAATTTGTACTTTGTTCATTTTACGTACGCAATACACATACAATAGGTACACAATAGGTACACAATAGGTAGAAAAAGTATGGCATTCCAAGCAAAATGTGATAGCGGGTGTGTGTCTCCCTGTGCGTGTAAATCATATCATATATGAGGTGTGTCCGTAAAATAAGGTTTCCAATTTTATTTAATATAGAAAACATGTTTATTGTCAATGAATGTTACATTGATGGAAAGGCGGAACTTACAGCTATTTTACAACGTAATCACCATTGCGATCGATGCACTTTTTCATGCTCAGTGGCAGGTTTTGTATATTCTTGTCATAGAACTCTCCCGCCAGTTGCGCAGGTAGCGCTCAACCTCGTTTTCCAAATCATCGTCGGTCTGGAAATGTGTTCCACTCAGGTGTGACTTCAATTCAGGGAACAGATGATAATTACTAGGTGCTAAGTCTGTACTGAGGATGTCCCATCCGAACTGGGCCACGAGATCAGCCGCTGCATGTGCAGTATGGGGAAGAGCGTTATCATGATGAAAAATCACTCCCTTCGTCAGCATTCCACTCCTTCGATTCGGAATGGCACTTCGCAATTTTTTAAAGTCTCACAGTAGCTAGCGGCGTTTATTGTTGTGCCGGTAGGCATAAACTTGCACAACAACACACCTTTTCTGTCCCAGAACACACTGGCCATCACTTTGCCGGCAGAAAATATCTGTTTGAATTTTCGCGGCTTCGGCAAATTCGAATGCCGCCACTGACGAGAACGTTCTTTAGTTTCTGGTGTTGTGTAGTGCACCCAGGTTTCATCGTCAGTGACAATTAAATCCAACATTTCCTCGCCCTGTTTTGCATAGTGCTCCAGGAATCGGTGGGCCGCTTCAACACGTTGCCGTTTATGGTCTTCGGTGAGCATTTTGGGGACCCACCTCGCACACGCCTTGCGATAATGTAAATATTTGGTAAAAGTCTTGTCAATCGTAGTCTTACTGACTTCAGGGATAAGTTCGCACAGCTCGCGAACTGTCACACGCCGATTTTTAAGCATTTCTTGCTCCACTTTTGCAATTGTTTCGGCTAAAACCGAAGGCCGACCAGAACGCTGTTCGTCAGGGACATCTGTACGTCCATCTTTAAACTCTCTGACCCACTTAGGCACGTTTTTGACGTCCATACACTGAGGCCCATAGACTTCGCATAACTGACGATGAATTTCAGTGGCGTCAGTGCCCTGGCACTCAAAAAACGGATTACTGCACGCAACTCGCACTTGGCAGGAGAAGTGATAGGAAACTCTAATTCAAACGACTGCCCAGCCAAGACATATGGTTGCAACGGATTCGTTGTGGTGGGGATTTGAAGGGGTGAAACCAAGCTACACGCCAGTGTTGCCGTATCTCGCGTAAAAGCTCTCCTCACGGCTCCAGAGCCTTTGAGACCTTATTTTACCGACACGCCTCGTATGTTACAGCAATGTGTGAACATTTTAAAACAGGTTTATTTTCATAAACATTGCTCTAACATATATAATTAAATTACCAAAATGTTTCATTATAAAGTTAAGCATGCATATTGAGTTTTCGGGAGTAGTCTCTGAGGCCTTTTTGTTTCTGAATTTCTTCTACATAACTGGTAAATCGTAAGAGATTGATTAAATCGTACTATCTATACAAAAAATGTAAATGCATATGTACGCAAATACATTTTTGCTGGGTTTAACCTGTTCGAAGGTATTCATTGTTATTGTTTCGATTTTGCCAGTACCTACGAGTATGTTTGTTAAATGGGAATCACTCATTCACTTTTTTCTCTCATTCAAGATAACGGAATTTCAAACCTATCATGCAATAACCAGATATTAAAAGGTTTGACTATCGCAAAACTTCCGCTATTTCTACTATATCTCCAAGGAAATATCTAGTAAAACATTTTCACAAACATTTATCTCGACTAATATTAAGTAGACAGAGCAATATAAGCTTTTGTGACATTAGATTTTACAACATGAGTAGAGAATGTTATATGAGAACGAAATATAAGATTTTTATATTATTATATTCGTAATCATAATAGCAAACACGGACTAAACAAAGGTAATCCGGAATTTATGTTTGCATTAATACCAGCATGTAAAAGTTAATTACTGCCCAAACTCCTGACATTTCACACGAGTACACTAATGGCACAAAAGAATAACAACGGTCTGACGTTGTCTAATGCGAACATGTAAAGAGTTAGAGCTAGTGAAACTCTGAATTCAGAGTGCCGCGTCATTTTAGGTAGACAATACAATAACTAGGACAAAAGTGTAACATTGCTCTCAACAAGTTGAACCGGAATCATTAACGAGTCAGATTCAGAGTTTTCTATAGAAGTAATAGAAAGAGAAATAACTGAAATAATTAATTCCATGAGGTAGAATAAATGTATAATGTAGATATAAGAATGACTTGCAGGCATTGGCTAGGCAATGTAATTTTGTCATGGGATCATTAGCGGATTCCTTATTGTAGCCCGGGTAATTAGCGTCCTATTGAAACCAATCGATCAGAATACCATTAGCTTAGGTCAGATATCGGAAAGTTAGTCAGGCTGTTGCCAAGGACATCCAGGAAATTACGAGGAAATAATATTCTTAGACTTTTAGTATGAAACATACATTAGTAGATCTAATGCTTTTAGGCAGGATTAAAGTTACCAAGAGGACGTCTTTTCCAAAATTATTACTATTACTATTGTTATTATTATCATTATTATTACTATTATTATTTATGTCTCCCTACCTCACCAATGCTGGTGTTAGGAGTCGCTTGGGGTCCCTCAGAGCGAGGGACGTCCTACAACGTTAAATTATATCGGACGACGAATGGAATGGGTGAAATGATGCTCAAATGAGCCCAGGGTCCATAGAGCTTAGAGTTACCTGGCATTCGTCGATAGCGAGGGAGCCGAAGCATTTTGACCTTTTTGATGAGATCAGGTTTTGTGGGTTGGCCCAACGCCTGGGATGAATGAATGATGAAGCAGTTGGTGGTATGATGGTGGGGGAAAATGAAGGACCCTTAGGGAACCCATCCCAGCGCCATGTTGTCCATAGCAAATCCCACTTTGCGGTCGCCTAGAATCGAACTCAGGCCTCTCATGATGGAAATCAGATCTGAAAAATGAATATTTTCACACACATATTGGTTTGAATTTTTGGTCTAAATTTATAGTCAGCGTTTTATTACACAAGTAGCTATGCTTATAGTATACAAATGCGAGGCTGGCATAACCTGAATTACTGTTCTTAAGCTCAATCGGTTGTTGTATCTTCACAATTTATTCTGCCAAAACGTATATAGTGTTTAAAAAATAACGCCTGCTTCGAGCCATATTGCAAATTCATAAAAAACAGCAGTGCTCCTACCAAATCAGTTCTAGAATGTTAAAGTTACATACATAAAGCAGAATAATACAGTGCATTTGCATTATAAGCTATTCAATTAACATTTAGGGAATCTTTTCGCCTTTATAAGCTAAAAATGTGCATTGAAGACCTTATCAATTTAAGTCATAGTAAAATGCTTTCCCGCTACCTACAACAAAAGAGTCATATTCCTGAACTTATTTGAATTATGAATGTTGGTATTGTTCATTGCAGTTATATAATTAACATTTTTAGAACTATGAACCATTAGGTGCTCTGCATCTGGCGTTTTCAGTTTAGGTGACTCTAACCTCAATCAGGAAATTCACTTGGTAGTTCTCCATGAACCTAACTGGTCTGTTACTGACACAGAGCTCTGTGATGCGTAGACAGAAGTGCATCGGAGCGCGTTCAGAAGCCATGTAGTTCGGTCATCGCCTTCATGAAAGCTGCTGTCCGCGGTTGTCTTATATTAACAAGATGTTAATTAACTTGGTAACGCTTGATTAAACGCACCGGTTTCAGCATTGTGTTAAACGTTTAGCACAATGTCAGTGAATTTGTGTTATTTTTAACACCGAAACGTGAAAGCGGAATTTAGTGCCCCTTATCGGTGTTGGGCTTTCCTTCTTTTTCAAGCTGTGTTATTATATGTGTTCTAAAATATTTCAGACTCTTTATGTGCTCTTTTTTATTAATTCTGATATGTGAACTAATTGACAATTTCATTAAATCTGGATGGATAATTATGTTCTGTGTATCAAACAATGAATTTAAATACATTCGGTATTTATGACTTTGATTCATTGAGTTAATTAGTAATTACCCCTAGTGTGCTATTACATGTGTTCAGTTTTATTGAATATAATAAGCAGATGTACAAATATCCAAGCTCGAATGTCAGACGAAACAAAATATGTTTTAACTTTCACTTGACTACAGGCAACAATATCGTAGATAAGGAATTCGTCGCACCTAATCCTTATTTCACATAAGCTTGCCCCTTATCGCTTAACGGTCACGTGACCTTATCACCTCTCATTGGCTGCTATTATAGTGTAGACTGTTGGGCGCTAAAAATTAGTTCGTTATTTAACATGGTGGTATATCGTTATACGTTGGAAGAGAATTGTCAAATTTATATGTTCGTAACTGAATTAAATATATAACGCAACAGAGTTAATTTATCTGAAACGCATGTTAATTCTTAAACGAAGTAAAGAGGAGGCTCCTGTGCTCTCACGCACATGCGCGATAGCACGTGTTATAGCGGTAGTGATGATACATTTGTTTATATGACTTTTATCACTGACCTTGTTTTGATTAGTTATATATCACCATTCGAAGCTCTGTTGTGCCTAGTGCGAGAGCTAAATTATTTTATTGATCGTTTGTTGCGCGTGCACTTATTATATGTATAATGTCAGAGTCTACCGCCAATTTTTCGCTGAGGCATCGCAAGGGAAAACCTTTACAAAGCGGCGAAAAAAGAACTGTGGTGCATGTGTTTAATGCACTCACAGAGAAGAATCCCTCTTTGTCAGTGAGGGAAGTCAAACAGCTGTCCTCTGAACTTACAGGTGTGTTAGATGCGTAGGAACATCGCGATATGAAATTGAGACAACAGGAAAACTTAACACTCCAGGGGCGATATTGCTGTGTGGCGAAAACGTTATTTAAGGACAATTAGAGTGTACCGGGATACAAGTCGGGATACCTTGACGAGACTTGGGTGAATGAAGGGCACACGACAAGTTTGGCGTGACACGACTTTTAAGACTGAAAGACCAGCATTTTTGCGAGGTGTGTGCGCTGGTTTTAAAAAAAATCCCAGTGGATAAGGCCAAAGGCCTTTCATTATAAAGTTGTTTCAGTTTCTTTGCTCATTCATTCAGTTTCAACTTGCTCAGTTTCATTATAAACTTGTATTTTTGCATGCCCTCATATTCTTATTTCTATGATTTTATTTATCTTCCTGGCAATTATTATGATGTTTACTGCAGGTTTAAATGGGACGGGAAGGCACCGCCTATGGCCTATGGCGCGAAAGCATTAGCCAATTAGGTTGAGGGGGAAGGTATTTGAACGCGAAGTGATACATGTCAGTGGGAATAGGTTATATGAAACAGAGATTTGTAGTGTTTTAACGTTTGCAATGACACTCCTGCCGAATTTATTCTGCATGTCATGTCACGTGTACTCTAATGCTTTGTAGTGCATAGTTTTGGCTGTAGATAACTTTTAGTAAACTGCTTAATAATTACTGTGCCTTGTAATAAACAATTATATATATCGTATGCCTAGCTATAACTATGTGTATTTATTATACCATATCTGATAGATTTCTCCAATTTGAGCACACAAGGGTTTTTAGAATATGAACTATTGTTAAGCTCGTATTACCGCAACATGCCACAAAAAAGAGCGGGAAATTTTCGGAAGGAGGTAATATTAGGAATCTCAGGACGAATGAGCCTGTTTTATCATTGCATTTGCTAATTAAAGAGATAGATGTTGCTAGCGTCGTCCCTTTATGGATCAAACAGTCACCTTATTTGCGAAATGCGGTTTCAAATTATGTAATGGAAGGCATTTTAATACGAGTAGACAAGCTAACGAACACACTTGTTGCTTAAGATAAGAGTAAAAATACTTTTGATTACCATGTCACAGAAATGAATCTTAAGTATAGAGGGCAGTGAAAGTTTTCGCGAGAAGCAGTTCTGAATACTCTGAGTACAAAACCTACTGTTTCAATATTTTTGTGTAAATAATGATAAATAATGTTCGTTTGATTCCATAACTGAACAGCGGTTGGAAATTTTGAAATAATTAGCATTAATGGGCCTCTTTTCTTAATAATTAAACGAGTAACCTTGTTCATTTCTTTATTTTAGTACTCATGCTGATAAAAAAAATACCCTCAATGAGGAATGATTAAAAATGTTTTGATGGGATAATTTGAAGGCTTCTTAATACAAATGAACCTGTTTCCTGTACAATTTCTAATAATGTAACATAGCTTTTCTCTTTTTTCTTTCTTTCAGTAACAATGAAAAATTGACACATATTCCTTATTACAATATTAGGGAGTATTGCAGTACTGGGGAGAGTGCTGTCACGAAATAAAACCTGAAGCTTTCCTGGCGACGAATATGCTCAAGTTGTTCTCGGGCAGCAAGCTAGATGGAAAGACGATTAGAAATCGACGTTTCGGGAGTGTGCATCTCTTCTATCATCAGTATATTTATTAAATGTTATGACCACATTCGAATCACTGGATATAACACAAAGACAAAACACTATCAAAATTCACATTACTGAACAAAAGACGGGTTTCAGTAAATTAAATGATAGGTCAGGAAATGGCTTGACTATAGAAAATTATTTGGGCAAAAAAAATGTAACTACTTGATTACCAAGCTGTATTGATCTGTGCTACTTAAGTCGATGGATTTCCATTTTAAGGCCAGTTTCCAAGAGGAGCTGAACTGAAATCCAGCATCACGAGCAAGCGTGCTTCTCTCGGAGGAAATGGCCAAAGGCTCCTTAATTCTCCGCTCCCAATAACTTTTTTTTTCTTACATTTGCGTCCCCCAACGTTGTCATATCGGACTATGAATGAAATGGGTGAAATGATACTCAAATGAATCTGGGGTCCATGGAGCTTAGAGTTACCCGACATTTGTCTTTTAGGATAAGGGAAAACCCCAGAAAAACCTTATACATGTGACTCACCCTGACCGATATTTGAACTCGGACCTCTTCAACGAGAGGCACACATGCTATCATTCACGCTACCGAAGCAGGCTGTCCCAGTAACTGCTGCATATTGCCAAGATGGTCGTCTCCCGACAGTTGGTTCTATGGTCATTATCAAAACAATGCTCTGCCAGCGCAGACTTCTCAGGTTCCATTTAACGAATGCTCCGTCCATGTTCGTTTATTCTGTTAGCGATGGTCCTTCCGGTTTGTCCTATATACGGTGTCCCAAATTCACAGGGAATGCGGCACACTCCCGGAACTTGGAAGTCCAGTTTGTCTTTCACTGTTGTCAACAGATGTTAAATCTTTGGAGGTGGCTTGTGAATGGACCATGAATGCAGAATTCTCTGCATTCTTTAAAAGTTAGTATCGTGAAACATCATCCGTAATGGGATGTAATTGGCAAGCAGTTTAGAATAAGGCATGTGAAAAAACGAAGATGACATGATCAAATTAAAAGAACCCAAACTACCAATTAGTTAATTAATTTTGCAGGAAATGGAAAATTCGTATTTTACCAAAACCAGCAAAGCACCTGACAAGGTCGGGTATTTGTGCTGGTTTATCCTCAGAAAGTTTATTCGGAAATTGTTGCATTATGCTGACAATATACAACAAGCTGGATGAAATACAATTCTAATAAAAATTGAAGGATTCACAGAAGCAATGGGAGGAATCGTCCCATTATTGACGGTACTCTGTTTTAAAAGTGCAATTTCCATTACGTGATTGATTACAAAAGAATCATATTCCTCCTGCTTTAATAAATATGTATCAGGCACACATCTGCAAGATAATACATTATTTAGAAGTGTTTCGTACAGCGACACAAACATTTCCCCCCTGAAGTCTCGGTATTGGTCAACATGTTAAGTAGCGGATTTTATAGCGTGTCGACCTGAAATCCTTTTACATACCTATTGTGCATCTGTTTTGTTAATAGTCTGTTATACAAGTCTACCTGAGCATTTCTCTAAAACATAGCTTATAATTAAAATTCTATTTTATGTTTCACATTAAGACGGTTTTTATGGTCTGTTATAGCATCTATTTGGAAGAAGTGAAATTCATCTTAAATTATATATTGAGATTCGTCCGGAAATGCACAATCTGGGCTAAAAGAACTGAAAAAGTCAGTTTTAGGAAACAAGCCATACCTGTGCAACTATGTGCTAAAGAACAACAAAATCGAACAAAAATTAGATAACTATATATATATATATTGCAGCTCTTCAAAGGTTTACTAAGATTTTCAAGAAAATCTTTCCCATCCAAAGTATCATTTATATAGAAAAATTGTTAAGCACCTTTTTCTACCTTGGCTGTGGGTATTTTTCATTTAAATATATATTGAAACAGAACTAAAATGTATAATAATCCTGATTTATCAGCGAACACAATGTAAACGTTTCTGCATCAAGTTGCATTTTATATAATTATGAGTATGTACGGATAACGAGTGATCCTATGTAACTAAGCATTAACTGTAATTGAATCTTTATATTCAAGTTCCAGTCGTTCAAATAATCTAAGCTTTGGCACAGAATGAGAATATAAGAACTTTATAAAATGTTTATATTAACGTTTAGCTTTCTTAAGCTATAAATTCACTTATGTTTTTCCAAATGATACAGCGCGCTATTTGCTTTGAGAATGCGCCAACTACTTTAACATAGGTGTTATGCAGACAGGACTAGCAACCGCGTGATTTTCTTTGGTTGTCTGGAGTTATAAGTTATCTCTCCGACAGTTTGAGAGCCTTTCTCCAACTTCGCTCTTTCCCCAAACAATCCTAATCCTAAAAAGTACGCAAACTACACACGACCTGACAGTCCAGTGAAGGCTCTGACACAACACTGGGCTTAAACAGAAGTAATTGCAAACTTTTAAAGTTATAGCTTGTACAAACAAGCTAGATACCGACCGCACTGAGTTCTTCAGATTTATCTTGAAGGAACAGACGAAGTGAAATAACTACAGGAGTCGATAGATCCATGGGAGAGAGACTAGAATGTTGTAACAAAGTCAGTAATAGCTCCAGGCTCGAAGACCCGTCCCAGACTGCTATTTTGATCTACGTGGAGTACCCTTTCCTCTGAGCAATTATTCCCTGTAATCTATCGAGCACCTCCAAACTCCATCAAACATAAAGGCACACCTTCAAAGCAGAAAGGAAGCTGAATGAAGGGGAAATGAAAGAAAGCAAATTGGGTAGATAAGAAATCACGTCAGCATTCAGGCTACAGACCAAATAAAACAAAGAAAAATCATATGTCAGAGGGTGCGATCGACAAAATCAAGTCCAAGACTTTCTGAATACGCGCCATACATGCTACCGAGGCGCCATCTTGCTCGGTGAGCTTATTAAAATTAATTTAATTATATATATGACGATAAGCAAGAATATATTGAATCTTGTTTTTATATTCATCCAAATTTTAAGGTGTACGTTACAGGGCATACATTGGAAAAGACCACGTTACATGCTGCGACCTACTTGAGGTCTAAATAGGTCATCGCCCGCTCCCAGAGAAGGAAGCTACGACTGCACTAGATTGCCTGAGCCCCGAACTGTTCCTGGCTCGAAATCTCGTAGGTCCTGGAACTATAGAGAGAGAGTACGATGAGTGACCATTGAGCCAGGCAAAGACTAGTGCCCAGGCGGTGCACTCTTTCTTTGTAGCGAGCATTTGTCCGTCACCAGTTCGCGCTATGAAACCTAGAAGCATAAGGAACGGAATGAAAAGAATATGAGAATAAGGAAACCAGGACAGAGTAGAAATGACTCGCGAATTCGTCTACGCAGGGAAAATCACGGAACACCTAAGTCAATTCAAGTCTACCGAATTGAAATCGTGATCTCCCAAAAATAAATGCCAAACCTTATTGTCGGGTCAACTCACTTAGTAAGCTTTGTAGTAAATGCATTAGTTAATATACATATCAATATTACCAGACAAACTGAAGTTGCAGATTAAAAGCTAAGGAATCTGAGTTCAGTGTAGGCCTAAAATGAACGATACAAGCAGAAAAAGTGTAGATATAAAACTAACAGACAACGAACTTTTACAGTAGGCACAAGAAACTTAACTCAAAACATTTTTAAAATACATGTATAATCTTGGATAAATCCTTAAATAGGTACCTTCAGATTAAACAGCTAAAATATTTCAGCAGTCTTACAGCAGTAACTTCCCACTTACTCCTCCCATAAAAATGCAAACATTACATATCTGTCCAAGGAAAACAGATACAAAACTGTTTATATAACATTCAGATAGCTAATGCGGAACTAAGAAATAAGGAAGCGGACACGACTGCAGGACGCCACGAGTTCAGGAAACTAGTAGAAATGGACATGACCAGAGCACATGAGAGAGCACCTTAATAGATGAAAACACAAACTTACTGAGACTAGAGTTGGCCAGAGAAACGATGAACTGACGATTTTCGGCAGCAGGATGGAACAAAATTACGTGTGTGGAGATGTTGCAAATACGGTTCTCGCAGCACTACATTGGGAAGCCATATGTAGCCGAGATATTTTCCTAGGTCCTAGTTGAGTTGATCCTACGTCACCGAAGTCCTACGGTGAAAGTGATGGAATGACGCTCTCCTCCTAAATTTGATTTTTTTTTTTATCCAGATACGTTGTTCGGTCCCTGGCGCTGCTCCAGTCGATGCATAATAACTCTGTAAATTCAGATGTGGTCGTGATTGAAGGAATTAACATTTTCTTAAAAAAGTAATAAACTTCGAAACAAATCACCGTTGTTTAATTTTAAAATCCCAAACGTTTATTTCACTTTAAATTATTTATACCAGTTTTAGTGCAAAAATTTACAGAGGAATTGTATTACTTTGTTACAAGTCTCCGAAAATCAATTTTAACTCCTTTTATAATATTTCGTGCCGACACGTTATCCCAAGTCAAAAGACGCTATCTTTGCTAGCCGCTTATCTAAGATTATGGATTTTTCTCCTTTCATTGCTATAACTACCAAACAACTTCTTTCTCACTGGTCCACGTCAATTATAACAACCAATTCCAACGCATTGCATCACATCATTTGCACATTACATCATATCATCTCACACTGAATTTCACACTTTCATTTCTTACGTAAATTAACTTTTTCCATACCGATCATTTTTAAATTATCATTAAACAAATTAAATATTTAAATTTTCGGGGCCGAAACTAAAACAACTCTTACAGGGATTAGGGTTACTGTGGCGGGGATTCGGCACTGCGGCCAGTCTTGGTCTATTGTAACTATGCTCCAATGCGGCATCCTCGGGAGGAAGGACGAGGCGAGAGGAGACAGAGGACGGTGTTTATATGACATGGTCCGTACATTTTACTTAATGGAAGCCTCCCCCATTAGGCCGATACAACGGACATTGCCCCCTACTGTGCTTTGGAAGCGGTCCCAGCAGCCGGTTCGGAGACCGGTAACCAACCTACTAGAGGAGGAAGTGGTTCGCTCAGAGCATATCATCTTGCCATACACCGCCGAGACAACCACTGGCACTTCTTACCCTGAAACAAACCACCAGATGAGAGTTGATGTGAAATGATAATGGAGATGAAATTGAGGGATAGGAAATTTGAGGATATAATTAACGTGCCCTGCATTCGCCTGGCGACCCAGGAATACAGCGAAAAAAAAAAACATTGGTCAGGTAGGTCAACAAAGGGAATCAAACCCGGGCCTCCCAAATGCGGGCTACAGGGGAAACCGCCTGAGCCATCTCTCTCGTTCAGTAGACAGGATACCCTGAGAAACTTCGAATAAAAGCTGTAAGTACAGCCAGCAGGACAAACAAGTAGATGTCTTCTGGAATAACTAACTAATCGGGACTGAAAACCATAGATCTCTTTCAATTGAAAGAGTCCCGAGCCTAATTGCGAAATAAACATTACGAAAATTTCCACCACATTTAGAACACACTTTATTTCTAAATGAAGCTAATTGCTTTTCAAAATCAGTCATTCCTTAAATACACCAGGCACCACTTGTTTAGCTGAGAGCAAATTATCCCCTTAAAGGCTCGGCATTGCAGTATGACCTTAAACATACAATATTCATAACTGAACTGCCAGCCAGTTGATGCCTGCCGTGTATATTAGTTCAGAACCTATGTATGCCTCGGTTTAGCAGTCAACACCACACACACTTCACTTCATCGTTTCAAACTCCAAGCTCTTTTGTCTTTAGTAAGGCGAATATAAAACAACGTGGTTTAGGCATGCATGCTTTAGGCATAACAAAGTTATAATTGAAAGCCTGGAAGCGTGACTAGGGAGTAATATTGTAAACATGAAGGCAACAGAGAAAGAATGTGGGAAGTTTATAGTTAGCAATTTTGATAGTGTTGAAAACAAGAGAATCTAGCGCGAAAGCATGTTCAAAACAAGAGAATCTAGCACGCGGATTATGTTTTAAGGGCAGTTATATGAAAAGTCATTGTAATATACTATTTTACCTACACATTAATATTTATATTCGTAACCTTTCAGTGCATTGTTGATAAAGCGTTTTATGTTTATTTTCGTTCATTAAGTTTCAGTTTACATAGGAGGATAAGGTGAAAGTGGTAGGACAAAGTTGTAAAAGCATTTTATCAGATAGCTTATTTTTATTCGGTCGTATAGTAGCTACATAAAGGTTCTCTTTGCAAAGAAATAATACAGGTGTGCAAAATTATCATGTAGGAGTAGCAGAAGTAGTAACAAGGAAGAAGAAGCAGTCGCGCAGAGTTTTAACGTCTGCTCCTACTGCATTTAACACCACAGTCGGTGGACAGTGACGATACATACAACGAAATTATATTTGAGAGAGGATTTTAAGAGAGGAAGCTTTCTACATCTGAGTTTAAATAGGGGATTTATGAGCATTTACCAGTTATGAGGCCTGAGAAAACCTAGAGGAGCTTTCAGTTAGGAAAGAAGGTCCAATAAGGATTTAACCGTGGATCTCCGTAATTTATAGCCACCATGCTCAATACAAATGATTATAGAAGATATAAATTTGTAACGCATTGCAACATACATATAAGGTTAATTGTTGTTATTTTTACTCTGCACGCTCGGAATCTTTTTCCTTTTATTTTGTAGCCTAGGTAACAAAATAACAAAATTTTGCAAATCAAGTGCAACAGGCTTTTTAAGTCTTCAAATTCGAAAAATAATAGAATGTTTAAGTTGGACGCCTCTAGGTAAAGAAGTATCTACAACTGATTGATATTCTTTAGTTTTTCTAAGTCGAAACATTTTAGCATATTTGGAATAACAGGCATATACTTGAATTTACTGTACATATTCACATTTGCATAATTTGGTTACATTGATTTACATTATTTATTTGTCTTTCTTCCTTATTATTGGAAACGGTTGGTTCCTTCCTTTGTGTGTTATAATAATAGCTCATGGCGCGACAGACCTTACAGAGCCAAGGCCTACCAATCCGACTGCCGGCCTCACGCCCACTTACGCACGGCAGAGGTGAACGATCATCCAACCGATACGGGGAGATGTGGTCAGCATCTCGGCATCCCCCAGCCGGAATGTTGGGTTTCCGTGACCAGGGCCGCTTACCCAGCGTAAGCACCTCACTTTCCTCACGATGCTGAGTGGGCACCGGTCCTATACCTGGGACCTAAAATCCCCACCACATGGGTGGGATCGAACCCGGGCCGCTTTCCATGGCAAGGGACCCAGGCATGCTGCCTTAGCCCGCTACGCTTCTTTTGTGTGTTGCACAGCTGATTTTGAACTCTGGCTTTCAGCACTGCTTTAAATTACTTCCCTTCACTATGCCATACGTTCAACTCATTTTTGGATACCCTTCCCTCTTCTTTTTCTTTGCTTTCATAGTTCAGTTTTATTTACTATAATGGAACATTTTACACCGTCCTTCTTTATTCTTAATTGCATGATACCATCTTCAATGCTATTAAATTGTGTGATATGTACTTACACCTTTTGTTACATATTTTCTTTTCATTTATTAAATCTTAACATTTAGCTGGAAGTTCTACCTTCCACACCTTCACAAAATTCACACAATCCTTTATCCTCCTAAGGCAACATAAAATAATATTCGCGTTCATATCCAAGTTAATCCTTTCTTTTCTTGTTATTACGCTGTTCAATGTTATATCATCATATTCACTTGTTATTTTCCCATAAAATGTTAGATATTGTTTACTTTTTTATACTTCTGTCACTTGGCATCTGAGGCATCATATTGCTGAAAAGAGATAAATGCGGAATGTTAATAATTATTAAAAATATGAAGAGTAAAATTTTTCATATAATATGCTGCTAGTACTTGGAGAAAATATCAGGAACGTTCTAAGTGTATTTTAGAATTCATATTATTTTATGTATCTGAAATATTAATATATATTTTACTTGATGCAAGGAAAACTTCCGCATTGCGACAGCCACTGGAAAGGTAGTCATCAATTATGTGCGCAATTAACGCACAGCACTGTACAATGAGTGACCATCCCTTTTCTCGCATGCCCAGCTCCGATATGTAACAAGGGAGTTGCTTTTAAAGCGGGCTTGGCTCATACTTCACCCAGGGGAGAACTGGTGTTCCACAAAAGTGAAGGAGATAACACTGCCGTCCTGCTTAGTGAGCCTTCAGATGTGCACGTTTCACATTTAACAGTCTGCTAACTCTTTACGGCTATGTGGGATATTTGCGCATTTCTGCAACGTTTATGCTTTGTTTCAGTTAATTGTCCAGCACAGATGAACAACTTTATACTTACTCCTGCCCATGATAAACAGAAGTGAATATTTGTTTATTATATCTATTTTTATTTTTAGCACATATGTATTTGATACCGAGTTTACACCGTAAATACCGTTTTGAGATATCCAGAACAAAACATTTGGCATTTAGAAAAATTGGTTTATAACTTCCAGTATGCGACGAACAGCATCCTTAACTAACGTTTACATTGACACGTTTTAAAACAAATTATTTACAACCCATGTTGCACCTAAAGGTACAACACGGATTATTTACACTTGTACAATTTATAAATTTTATACAAGTGTGCGGAGGATGCTCGGCAGGAATTCTACAACCTTCTCTGTTGAAACGAGTATCCAGAAGTACTGGTAGAGGGACTGAACTTAATACACCTGGTCGACCTCTTGAGCTCAGGATGCATTCCGTCATCAGATGTCGGACCGTCTGTAGAGGTTTTTCAGAGCAGCTACACAATGGCGAAGCTCTTATGTTGAATTTGTGGAAGTATGATTCAAAATGGCCATGGTTTGTAAGAAATTGGATGGCTATGATTGAGCCGAAATATGTTGGGGATGAAAATTTTGGTGTGGAAGGCATCCTTAGATTTCGTAAAGATGGAATTCCAGATCGTAGTGTAGGAATATTTTAACAACTGTTTGCTCAGAGCTAAAGGAATGGATTTGTAATCTAGTTTGATCCTGTAGCTGGCAGAAAACTTGGCGATATAGTCGGCTATTTCATTCCCATGTAGTCATTCATGACCTTTCTCTATTATTTTTTAATTTCAAATAACTTTCCATTATACAGAAAAGTTATATTGACCAAATAGTTTTGTGAGTCCTGTATTTTGTCCAATGAGTGCTAGCATCTTTGATAAAATAAATTCCAACGGTAAAGCAAACATCAACAGAAACAACCAATATATACAAAAATATTGAAGATGGAGAAACAAGATCACCATTTTAATGTGGCTTTGATCCTAATAGATTTTCTCGGCTAGAGTTTTGCTTTAATCCTTATTTTTTATTTTTTAATTAGTTTTAAACCTTTTCTTATAAGGTTCTGTTTAATTTTAAATCTAAATATACACTTTATTAAATTACTGATGAGATAACTCTAAATATATCTATAACTATAACTCCCTCTCTCTCTCTCTCTCTCTCTCTCTCTCTCTCTCTCTCTCTCTCTCTCTCTCTCTCTCTCTCTCTCTCTTGACATTCCATTTTATTTGTATGTTCAAGACTTAAAATAGAATGAATAGTAATTTCCTACGAAAAAAGTGTAATTGGCAAATTCAAACAAAACCCTGGAAATTTTTTAAATTTTTTTTCGTTCCATTAAAAGAGAAAAATAAGTTTTTCACATAAATGGTATGTTTGAATGAGTTCCATTTTTCTGAGCAGTAAGATTTGTTCTCTATTTTAAGTTTATCGCTTGGTCAAAACTCATCCAGAATAAAGAGTACTTGTGAGGACGTTTCCTTAAAATAGAAGATATTTTCACTAGTCCTAAACATAACGTAAACATGGTATTTTAATCAAAATAATTTGAGCAACTTTTTAGAAAGTCAAAAGTTTTTGAAAAATGTTCCATGTAAAAGATGGCCTCACGTCAAAATTTCCTTGAAAATCGATGTTTTGTATCAACTATAAATATACTTTTATTAACAAAATAACTGAGCTCACGTTTTTTAACACACACACATTTTTCTAAAAAGTGCTCTTTATTTTTGGTTTGGGGAGTCCCAATGCATTGCGGTAAAATTTCCATTCCAATTTTTTGAGCAAGTACGGAGTAGGAAAAGTTATTTTTATATTTATTTTACGATCACATTGATATCCAACATAGTACCTAGTCTTGACCCGGTGCAGAGTGATTCTATTTTCATTATTGAGGGCTGCATTCAAATATACATTTATGGCATATTTTTATAACCACAGATATATAGATATCAAGGTAAGAAAAGTAGAAGTTCTCATCTGCACAGACGGGTCCAAAACCGAAAATACTGTTGGTGAGGAATGGTGGCCATGAAATTTCGAAAGAGATTTTCATTGATGCAAGAGTTAAGCCCTAGGCTTAATTGCGGCTGTGGAGGAGACAGATTGAAACATTTTAAAAATTAATTCTTAAATATGGCTTCAACGGTTTTAGTTAAAGTACTAGATCTTTAGTGCGCTTTTTTATATAATATAGGTCAGTGATAACTTTTCTGGAAAACCTTCTAAAGCCCTCTTCTTTCTGAATGGGTTTAGACAACTGATAACCCATAAGAGATAGACGTATATTAATACTAAATAATGAACATCCCGTTAAAGCGCACAATTTATGTAAAATGATTATTTTTGTGAGCTTAATCATTTCTAAGGAACTCTTTATTAGGTTATGTTTACTATTCTGAAACGGAAAGTAGTTATCATTTTCCTGGACATTGAAAAAGGCCGTAAGCTTTAATTAACCGCGTATATTCAAGATACAACTTATTTACATAATTCAAATTTACTTCAATGTATAAAACAACAATTATTCTTAAAAGGTAAGTCCCCTTTAAAATAAAGAGATATTTGAATAAAGAGATTAAATAAACAGATAGATGTTTCACAAACAAGGTAATAAATAATTTGGAATTTCACAGCGGTCACACACCGACCAAAGTTTTACCTATCGTACTCCTAATTTACAATGCTCCTGCAAGGAAATATAAGTAATTTCCAAAAAGCCTATGTCGAATAAGATGAAGTACTCAGGCCTATTACAGAATAAGCAGTTGTACGAATTATTTAAACAAAAATAAGTGTTAAGTGCAATATATTAGTGAGTGTTAGTCAACATGAAAAATTCAATGCTATGGCCGGGATTTGAACCACGGATCTCCTGGTTTCCGTCCACTCACTCTAACCCTTGAGTTACCATGACCAACGTGACATCTTCATATTAAATTCTCCATTTGACTCGTATATTTCCCTGGTAGACTAGGGGATCTCGCATTCGAGATATACGTTTGTGGGGACTTAATATCGTAAGTACTTGAGTCCCAGGCTTCATCATTTAATTCTTATTAATTTAGTTATAAACATCGCCACAAAAAGGTGTATCTCGAATGCGAGAGCCCCTAGTAGTTTACCGGGGAAATATACGAGACAAATGTAGAATTTAATGTCAGGATGGCACGTTGGCCATGGTAGCTTAAGGGTTAGAGCGACTGGGCGGAAACTAGGAGATCCATGGTTCAAATCCCGGCCATGACATTAAATTTTTCATGTGGACTCTCTCTCTCAAAAACCTTAGCCTATATATGGCTAGTGTGGAGAAATGATTAATTTCCATCAATTAACTAAAATATCAGTGAGTAATTCCTCTAAAGAAGGTATTTTATTCTATCCAAAATTTAAATATAAATTTTTCCGGACAATGAACGTTTTGAAGCCCTCATAATCCGAAAAACATATTTCAATTTCTCTACCGCTTACCTACAATAAAAGAATGAAGTATGTCGTTGAACCAAAATTTTGATAAACACTTTTCACTAGAAAAATAGGTTTCCTAAATCCAAAACTGGCGTTCATAGGAAAACGTCGGTGTGCCTGTGTCTGTGAACAATATAATTAAAAAACGAAATATGTTTTAAATACCAACCTTGGCAAATTCTAAGAGATAGAAACTTACCCTATTAAATTTTAGATATTATTAAAAGACAAAATTATATAAAATAAAACGTTTTGTCTATTTTTGAGCTATTCCGTGTTATTATTTCGAATTCTCAAACGTTTACACTTCTTCTCTAACATTTAAAGCAAAGAACGTGGAATTTCAAAGTCATTTTATAGCGATGGCCGTTAAAATGAAGTGTCAGTTTAATTTACACCTTATCTTTATGGCTACAACAAAATTAAATGCACAACAGAAGTTTGTTAAGGGGAAGTTCATAGAGAAATAGTGTTGTGTAAGTATAGTCTACACTGGGTAGAGAAGGTTATATGAATAGAACACACACCAGTTTTGTGATAATTTCTATTTCTATTTTCAATGGACGTTTTTATTCAAATTATCATCTTCCTAGTATAAAATAATAATTAATAAAAATTGCATTAAACAGCAATGGCGTTGAATTTGGAGCCAGGGAATGACATCACGTTATCAATACTGCTACGTCATTAATACCTCGTGATGTTACTTTGAAATAGTGGCGATTCCAGGGATGATTTTCAGGAATTTCTAAATTATGAGCTTTACTGTCAGCTTAATTGAAGTAAAGGAATTGATGCAGACAGAGCAGATGCTTAAATTTAGCTTTATATGTTTTAATTTTAAAGCATTTGAACCTCCTAGGATTAGGCCCTAATACAAAAAATATGCAAAAAAACCGAATAAAAGGAAATGAGTGAAAGTATGCCAAAGCAGAAGAGAAACCAACCTTCTATTTGTTAAAACTGCAATGATATTTTTTAAGTTATTCTGGAGAGATAAAGTACAAAGGAAAAGCTCAAACATACCTGAACGTTAAATTTGCATACCGACTAGGAAAGACTGCAAAAAGGGAAATGTATTTAAAAACAGAGTTCCAACTAAGTTAATATTTCGCATAATGGAAGAAGCACAGGCTTCAGTTTGTCATGAAAAAAGAAACTATTATTCAGTCACCCTGTTCCTCAAAATGATTTCCTTTCTTTTTTTCTTTTGTAGTTTACGTCCTCCAACTTAAGTCATATCGGACGATAAGTAGAAGGGTTGAAATGATGCTCAAATGAGCCCAGGGTCAATAGAGCTGAGTTACGCAACATTCGTCAGGATAAGGGAAAAACCCGGAAAAACCTCATCCAGGTAACTCACCCTGACCGAGATTTATATTCGGGACCTCTTGAACGAGAGGCAGACACGCTACCATCTACGCTACCGAGGCGGGCTTCATTTCCTACAAAGTGGGTAATTAGGTCACTATGTCAACAAAATGCTAAGAAAGTCATTAAATATTCCAGGCAAATGGAGAGCTTCGAGTTTAGCAAAGTGAAGTAGAAGTATTAATGGGAAGCTATAGTGGAAGGGACTTAAGAGAGTGTGCATTCGTGTTTTACACCTTTGCAGAACTGTTTAGTGTGATTCAGTACCGGCAGTTCCTAGAACTTAAGGATCATGACAGACATACGCAGCGGTTACTGCCAGGTACCTTCCGATTAGTATTTATGCAAAACGTGGCAGTTTATGCCTCTTAATGTTATTACGGAAGCAGTTATCTTAATCTGTGAAGTACTGATCGTCGGAATTTATAAAATATAATATTTTTACTGTTACGCTTTCGCGTGCTAATTTTCAGAAACAATAATTCCAATTTCTCAAAAAGAGAGCAACTAGATTCAAATAGATCAGTTTTAGCTTCTATTTAATCTATCAGTAAATTTAACTGTGGCTTTTTATCCTCAAATATACCAACATACACTTAAACAATTAAACGGTACCTACCATAAGCAGGCAGCACTCTCCTTAATGACCGAGATTGGAGACGGCATTCATGGTGACGTGTACGAGAGATTAGTATCAGAATCGGTCTTTAATCAAAAATTTTATTATATACTATTCTTGTAAATGACTAATGTGCATTTTTGGGATATTATATGTAGACAAGAGAGCGACTTGGCCCCACGATAAAGTGTGAGGCTGGTATTCCGAGTTCTGGAGTACAATTTAGATTGATCAAACAGAAATGCTTACTTTTGATTTCTCAAAGTCCCAGGTGGGTATGCAGATAGTTTCCCTTCTGACATGATAAGCTCTCACAGAATTACAAAAATCAGGTCCAAACGTATTCGGTTTGTCTTCTACTTGGTCTCCACCGAGTTATGCAAGAAACTAGAATATCTTTTCCGAATGCTAAAACGTTTACAGCCAACATGAAATATATTTGTCTAGGCACCCTCCGCAATCAAGATATTGAAGGAGATGGTACCTGCAATTCCCTTGCCTCCAAAACTAATTGTATCTGTGGGGGATATGGCTATACGCTGCAGTACACAATATTTTAAACATGTACGTATTTTACTGTAGAAAAATGGTACAAAACTACAGTGAAGCAAATAATGGCATCAGCGTTTTTTGAAGATATGTCATTCTTACAGAAGTATTTCAGCAATAATAACTACAATTACATCTGCATTAAAAATGCCTGATATTACTGGAACTATACAACAAGTTTCAGAGACACTGAGTCAAATGTGCAAATAATCGTGTGAAATGTGTAACGATGGATGCGTTAAAATCTCGAGCCATCCTGATATAAGTATTTTTGTATGCTCCTGTTTTGTCATGTGATGTAGAACGTTGCTTTTCCAAATACAAGAACTGTCTGCGATAATTACATGTCATTTACCTTCATGCATTTGTGAAAATACAATATTGCACATTGCCAAAATTGTGCTCAATATAATGTCTGTAGCTTAGATTTTTGTACTTAAAATCTGAAACAAAATGAAGTTTCTTGCAGGCTACAAATGACTAAACGTACATTATTTGCTGACTAGTGATGCTGGTGTTGCTACTTTTGAAGTAGGAAGCACTGCCTTTCACCCAATTTGTTTACAAAGAGCATTCGAAGGTCGCCGGCGTTTCACTTCACGTGTAGATGCATGATTAACCTAGAATTATTAAAATCCTCCTTCCCTGATTATCCTGGAGCACACGCGCTAGTTCATACCTGGCGCCTTTCGTTGCCACTTCCGTGCATTTAATTGGAATTGCCCCAATCCGTTCTGCAACTGTTAAAACGTACGAAGGGATACTTGCCTACATGAAAGACAGTGAGCAATGTGGTATGCAAGTAACTCAGATTGTATTAATAAAAGGTCCTCTTATCAAAATTTATCAATAAAATGAAACTAAACACAAGAATATTTTATCACTGAGGTACAGAATACACTGAAATTAAGAGAGCTGTGATTCTTAGTATAAAAGCAACAAATTAAAGGTAGCGATCCCTCAAGTAGGAGGAGGATAAGACCAAAAGGAAATGAAAAATTCCTAAATTTACAATGTAAGTATTAATTTCAATCATTTTAAAAGGTAGGTTTCTCCTAAAGCTATTTGATACCTATGTGTTGAAGTCAAAAGTGTGAGTTTTGATACGCAGCTATCGATATCTATCGGAACTTCTTTTAGAGAGCGGTCGACGAGTTTGTAAAAGCCAGCTTTGAAACAGCAAGTAGTTTTTGAAATGAAAGGAGCATAAGATATGATGTATTATAACTGTATACATTATTCTGGCATGAAGGGCGAGAGAAACAACAGATACGGGACTGCAGGGTAAAGCTGACAAAGACGTACTGCTTGCATGTTTCACGCATGCGTGTGGAGTATCAGCTATTTAATTGAATCATCTGTCTCCTGTAAACCTGCTTAAAGCAGAATCTCTCGCATCATAAACCGCAGGTACGCTGGAAGCAGGGATTTGGTGGTTTCACAGACAAGTGAGTCATTTCTGAGGCTTATTTCTCTCTCTGTATTTTTCTTCCAGTAAAAACTGAGAAATTTTACTGACTCTGTGTTTAAAATCCATTGTGTATCAGTCCTACCACTTTCTTAAAGGTACCCTTACCTAAAATATGGTAATATTTGCAGAACATTCAGAATATAAACATTTCCTAAAAATCTTATGTGGTACATTCACATGATTTTCCACTCACTTTTCTACAAACTATTCTTCTTTCTACTTTATGTGTCAAGATAGTAGTCTGTGTAAATTGTCTTATTACCTAGGCAGATAAAATTTTGTACCCATTTTGTACACATTTTAAGTACACTTTTAACTTCTGACGCTGTACAATTCACTTGAAATTTCATTTCCTTTGAGTTAAATAGAAAATATTATTCGTGCACTCACATGACTTTTTATAGTCATTCTTTACAAACAATACTGTATTCTTCTATCTACTTCGTGTTAACTGACATAAACTCTTGCTGAAACAATTTTACTAAAAATTTCGTTGTAGGTACAATGGACATAAGAGGATATAGTTCGTTAGCATAAGCGATAGCCAAATAATTTAGTAGTTTGTTATTCCACTCTCCTTGCACAGCCAAGGCACAAAAAGGCAATTTGATGTTTTAGAAAACGACAACTATTTTAAAATGCAAACCAATAACAAAAATATATCAGAAATGGCTAATCCTAAAAAACAAAGTATTTGATATTATTTGCGTACTTCAATAATATCTACTTTTTATAATATAGTTTTGTTTATCTCATAATAGGTTCATCAGTTATGAAAAAAAGCATTTACACAAAATGAAACGTACCTGAATAACTATTTGCAGAAATTTAGAAAGTAGCATATCATTTATTACGAAATATATGATATAGATGAAGAGCTATTTAAAATCGTTAGAGCCAAAATATTAATATTTTTAAAACTCTTCCATGAAAAGTATTTTGAAATGGGAGACTTG
The DNA here is from genome assembly GCA_030765055.1 of Mantis religiosa. Classification (NCBI taxonomy): domain Eukaryota; kingdom Metazoa; phylum Arthropoda; class Insecta; order Mantodea; family Mantidae; genus Mantis; species Mantis religiosa. Next base: position 132,713,163 of record CM060947.1, read on the forward strand.
GTTTAAAGTCACTGTGTCTCAACCTTGAAGGTTTTAGACTTCAAACAGCTAGTTTGATATTTACCAAATTTTTTGTTCTTTTTAATTATATTGTCCTCAGATACATAAGCAACAGATAAACGTGTTAGCTTCAATTAAATATTACAAATTTTACCCTTAGAAATACTTAAAGCTACAGCATGTGATCTTTTGTATGCCAAAGACCTCAAGGCGTAATAATTTGTATTTACTTCTGTACCACTTAACTCGGTTCTGAGTTTTATGAGAGTTCTACACTTTAGAAATGTTATACACGATGTAATTGAAAAGAAAAACATACTAAAATTTCCAGCAGAACCTCAGTGACAGTAGCCTTCAAAAATTGGCACATGCATTTTGTTACCCTTTCAAATTTATCAAAATATGACATTCATTAAATCAACATTTAAGAAAAAAATATTATGTAAAAGCTATATTTAAAGAGTGAGTATCTTTTTGTGAATTAACATAACGATCAAAAAGAACCATATATGCCAGTTTGGTATATATGTAATCAAGTAATGTCAAAGTTAAAATTCTTGTCATTCTGCAACACGTGATTCATTAACACGATAATAGTATATTATGCAGCGAGACTACAATGGTAGTAATTAAAACCCGCGTATTATTATGATACGAACGTTTTAACTATCATTATAGTCCAGTTATATACGATTGCTTAGTATCGATCACGTATACAAATTAAAGATTTCATTTCAAAGTATTTATTTCAGGTTTGAGTGATATGCTACAATCGTTATTTCTTTATCTAAAGTGAGTCGTAGTACGTAGTACGTAGGCGCAAAAATGTTGATTACTTCTCTGCAAACAGCTGTTAATGTGTGGCACAGTTTAACAAAAAATAAAACTAAACATTTGCAATATATTGAAATATCATTTGCAATTAATGCTAATGATTATATGAACAGAATTGTATTTATTTCAAATATACGTTATTTATTGTACAATTAGTGAAATGCATTTGCAGGAATTTCTGAACTGGCGTGCGTATCGCTGTCGATCTAAACGAGACTAATCCATACTTGCGCTTTCACAATGTTACGTGACTACTTCTGATTGGTCGAATACCAATACTGTAATAAACAGGTGTACTTTAATGAGGCCCATAAAAGTACTGCTACCGGTGAACATAAAGTCTCGATCCATGTTTGAGAAAACGGTTGAGTTTGAATTTCTTTTACGGGTGATGTGAAAGATGCTGTCAACTGAAGTAGGAACCGCTGTTGTTTCTGCACGTTTGAGGGAATTTGCATATCGTGAGGCTCAAGCGGATTTTGAACGAAACTTCCATAAACTCGGTCATACAAGGGCTAATATCAGACTACTGATGCAGAAATTTCAAAGAACAGGCAGTGTGCAAGACGTGAAACGTTTGTGTAGACCCGGGTGACCAATGAAACTGTGCAGCAGGTAATCGACGCTGTGACCAGAAGTCCGAAAGCATCAACCAAGAGGTTAAGTCGAGAGTTGGGTGTACCACAATCGACAGTGTAGAAGATTCTGCATTTCATTTTCAAAAACGGTCATGCTACCTCCAAATTTGACATGCCCTGGAAGAGGATGACTACCCTTGCTGCGAAGCAATGTGTTACAACCTGTTGAGGGCAGTTCAATAAGCTAATTTGTTGCAGAATGTGTTGTTTAGCAATGCGGCTATCTACCACACATGTGGCATGGTCAGAATTTGGGCGGAGCAGAGTGTGGGCGGATGAACAATCAAATGCGATCATGGAGTGGGAACGAAACACCCCAAAAGTTAAATTGTGGCTGGAGCTGATAAAAGCGAAGGTGTATGGGCCATTCTTCTTTGGAGAACAAATAGTGACAGACATTTGGTACCTTGATATGCTACAACTGTTCCTTCAGCCACAATTTCAGCAGGATGGAATTTTGAAAACTGTGGTTTTCCAACAGGATTGAGCCTCTTCTTATTTCGCTCTGATTGTGGGGGAGTATCTGGATACCACATTCCCACCTCGATGGAATGCAAGGGGTTAATACCGCATATGGGCGCCACGTTTCCCAGACCTGCCACCTCTTGACTTCTTTGCATGGGGATACTTGAAATTACAAGCTTACAAAGTTAAAATCACCTCCATTGCCATTCTTAAATACCGTATCAGGTAGGCAGTGCGCAATATCACATGCTGAACATAGTGTTTGGGGCAGCAGTGCATCGCTGGGAAACATGTATGGAAGTACAAGGTGGTCATATCGAATGAGACTAAGGAAAAACGTTCATGGATTATGTGTTACCGTGTATTTGTTTGAATCTGATATTAAGTTTTCTCGAAAATTTATGTTCTCTCTGTATATAATGACGTTCAGCACAGTTGAGCATACAAGTAAATTAAAATGACTTGGAATTTAAAGCACATTTATAATTAAAGTAGAGCAATATGTGAAGAAATTCTAAAGATTTGACAAAACGTTCAAGATTTAGAAATTTCACTTATGATTAGATAACTTTACGAAGTTCTACATCTGATTTTTCCAAAATGTAAATTAATATACTCAGATTTTTGAGTTCCTAATCTATTTATGTTGTATAAAGAAGAGTGGTAGCAACGACTGGTAAATAGATTTAAGCCTATTTTGGGTTTTGAATTTTAAAATTTCACAATAACTGCAATCAGTTTTTTAGAAAATGCATCCTACGATGTAAATATAATAATGCTTAAACAATTTTTCTATAGTCATACGCAAAATATTTCTAAAACGTATTTTAAAAATTATATGTTTTTACAAATCACTTTGATTCAATTGTATCTTTAACAAGGAAAAAAAAAACGAAAATAATTTTGACAGAATAATATCTGTAAGCTTGGTAACTTAAAATTTTGCTTATACAATAAATACATAAGATTTATTTAGAAAGTTCTGCCTAAAACACTGTTGAAGTTTTACTCTTAATACGTACAATTGCATCCTTAAAATCATTTTAAGTGGCAAAAAGGTCTAAAATATTTCAAGAAAGAAACATACATTGTAAAAACCTCCTAATATTTTTAATGCATTTATCGCATTACTGTGTGTATTGTTGCTTAAAATAATAATTAGAAATTCTAAACACCGTGTATCAAAGTTTGCGAAACATTTCAGGAAATTTGAGTAAAATACAACGCCATGCCTTAAATATAACATCACATTTGCTCTTCATAATTATTTAACTCTCATTTTCACTCCGGTATAAAAATATTCAAGGAAAATGTTTTACTAGAATAATAGAGTTAATACTTAATTTAAAGAGCCTGAACTGTAACCATTTTTGCCATGTTTGCCTAATTTTCTCCAATCGGTCCTTCCAAAAGTTAGTAATTTCTTTGATACAAATGATTTTTACTTATTTGTTATAAACCTGGTTATCATTTGCCATATATGGCTACAAAATTAGGGAGCGTTCGCATAGCTTTTTCCCTTAATGAAAAAATAAATGAATCATCATTTACTTAACACGGTCGTGGTAATCGAATGCAGCACCTTAAATTTAAACAACCTACAGAAAAACGGAGTGGAATAATTGGATGCATTACTACCACGTGTTAAAGGAAACGATGAACAAAAAACATAAATGAAAAACACGACATAGTAACAATAAGTGGAAAATGTTGATAAAAGGAATAAATCACTAACAACAATGCTTACTTACCTCTTCTTATGTTGCCGCCCTAAAATGTATCAATCTTCTCCACGTCCAAGAATAACACCTTGCGCACTGCCATCTTCGCAAGACTTAGTACAGCTATCATATCTCGGGAGGAAACAACTACGTGAAGGAATCACAACAGATTAGAGGTTCAGGAGAAAGGTCCTAGCCGTTTTAGGTCCAAGACCACTAAAACTTTCCGAGATAAGACGATAAACGAACCATCAACCAAGTGGGTATTCTCTCGACGGAGAACATTCTTAAAATAAGCATAGATACGCATCATCTCTATGTCACCGTCAAAAACCACGAAGCTTGAAAATCCTCCTGAAAATTGACAAGCAAAGGGAATGGCAATGAAATTGAAAATTGAATGAAAGGGAAATTATGGAAAGAATATCATGTTAAATAAGAAACCAATGCATTTATTCGGCCAGAGAAAAGCACAAAGAAGGAAAAGAAAATTGGGAAGTCGAAGGGAATCGCTTCCGGGATCCATGGAATGCAAGGCTCTTAACATATTCCGGCATCATCTCACTCAGTAGTGCATAACACCTATGAAAATGCACTAAAATTTAAATATTCAGAAATATCAAGAGATAAATCTATCCCCAGTATCACAAAAATGTATATTACTTGACGAAAGCAGTTCAATGCTTCTACTACATGTTCCGAGGTAATGAGACTATGGTTTGCGTCACTTAGACCGAAACTATGCTCTTTCATTAAACTTAGATTGTTATGCTTCCATAAACCGAAATTATAAAGCAAACACCAAAATAGTAGTCTAACTTATCGCTAGTTCAGTACAAAGTTTCCCCCGTTATTAGAGCTGCCAGGCAACTTCTTCACCGTTGCTGTAATGCGGGAGAGTATCGGTGCAAATAGAAGGAGCGTTCACTACTAACTGCTTTTTGCAGAATGTTACACAGACACACGACTGTTTTGTCTGAATCAATACTAAAATGTCACGTGCATAAAGCTAGCTACATTAATTACTATAATTTATGTTTCCATCTCGACAAGGCGCTTCGTGTGCCGAAAGAGCTTATTCTATATGTGTAGGTAAGCATAACCACTTGAGAGCAATGCACTGTGTTTGATTAAGGTAGTGTTAACAAGCAAACACACTCAAGCTCTAGCTTCAAACGAACGGTAAAATATGTAGGTACTTAATTATCCCCTTGCCAATATATCGTCTCGTATATATCTACAGCAGTTTACGGCGGTAACGGTTGAATAGGGAGAATACCCAGTATGCTTGCTGTTGTGTTTAACTTAATTTTACAACACTATACCAAATCAGAAACATAAAACGCGCAGAAAATGTAGAATAAATTGACTTAGCGTCGCCTTAGTTATAAGTGAACCTCGGTTTATAATACCTGGAAGGCTGCTTTCACCTGCATCTAGAATATACTACAGCATAAAATAGGTATTCAAACACAGTTTTAGGATAACTGAAGTACAACTGGCACAGTTTATATATATACTGTTTATATGTATACAATTTATATATAATCTAATTTCCAAAATATCAGAAAGATTAGAATTGTAAGTAACTGGTGAGCATTAAGATCACAGAGTACAAAAACGATTAATTTATTAAATTTGTTCCCTAGATATTTATTATTATTCTTAAATTACGCATTTATAAATTTGGAAAAATCTATCAAAATTTACTCAGTACATCACAATTTACTCACTACACAGAGGCATATGAATCTTCACCAAGACTTGTGAGCTCACATTAAGCCACTACCAAATGTAATTTCTTCCAAAAGGGAATATCTCGTTAGCAAAGGAAATTTAAAACAATGACTTAAATACCATTTAAAACAGTGAAGAGAAATGTCGTTAAGTTGATACATATGAGTCAGAAAGTGATGGGAAATACACCTTTGATATTTCTTGTTCTTTGAAAGGAACTTCTGCGGTGCTCCGTCACTGACCAAAGTATGATGACATCACATTGAACATGGCAGTCATTCATGAAACATGACTGTTTCACTTTCTAGAAAACCAGTGAATGCTAAAGTGCTAAAGTAAACGAAAACTTTTCCTTCTCCAAAGTTTCACTTCTACTACCCAACTATTGTAGACTTTGAATCGAACTATACGTAGGACAGTTTTCTAATCAAACTGGAACATAGAAATTTCTTTCCTCTTCACCACACTGCAATACAACTTTGCACCACTTAGAAGTTGCCTTCCACTATTATGCAGATTTGCTAACTAAATTTGATTTACAGAGGTGAATTGGCTCAAAATTTGTAAGTTATTTCTCTTTTAATAAACTCACCAATTCTTGTATATGGCTTATAAATAGCGTTAAGATATTATGCAAAAACCACGCTGTATTTTCATAACAGATACCACATGAATTAGACAAAATTATTTCCTTAAAATGAAACTTTCTATAGACTCTCCCAAAAGCATTCTGTTATTATGTACAGATGTGAGTAGAGATGGTTAAGAGTAAGAGCTGAATTAAGAAAAAAAAGCTTTCACCACTTTCATAGATTGAATAGATAGACTGAAAAATTCAATACCATGGCCGGGAGTTGAACCAAGGATCCCCAGGGTTCCGCCAGGTCGTTCTTAACCTTTAAGGTACCATAGTCAACGTGCCGTCATGACATTAAACTCTCCAACTGACTTATATATCCCAGTAAACCACTAGGGGCTCTCATATAAAATAAGATACACATATTTAGTGGAGACTTACTAATTCTGTAAGCACATAAGCCCCAAGCTTGATAGTTATCACTATTAGGTTATTTGTTGCAAATTTAAAAGTTATACCACACTAGCCGTGTGAAGGCTGAATGAATAGGAGTCGAACTGAAAATATTCAATGCCTTAGCCGGGACAGAGGGTAATAAAACTTCACATGTGTGTCATAAATACCATTATGAGTTAAACAAGAGCTCTGAGTGTAGTTGGTTAAGAGAAAGCAGCCCCTTATGGGAACAGATTCAGGCAAACTTGATGACTTGTTTCCTATTTAATAGCTTGCTATAGAGCGTGTATGATACAGTGTGTTATTGCACATATAACAGTGTTTAAACTAACGTAAAGTTACTTTGTTTTATTATAGTTTTGTCAACAAAGACATCTGTTCATTTGTTCCTCCTTCAGAGGTCATTGTTTTTAGGTTTGGAGCTCTTCTGCATATTTGTGCTTTGTTATATCAAAAATTTGTTTTCCAGCAGCAGAGCCAATAAGGGAGGGTTGGATTAAGCACTAGTTATTTATAAGTCAATTTTATTCCGTTTTTAATTCAAGAGTAGCATGGGTAATTTTTTCCCCTCCAGCAGTATCTCTTTATTCTAAAAACTACAAGACGACTTTTAAGCTGCAAACATACCTCAATCAATGGCTGCGATTTCTAGCACTTCTCACTTTTTGTTAACAACTTTTGCTAACTCTCATGTTCTATGTTAATGGCTTGTTCATTTCTTACATAATTTAGGGCTTCTGTATATTTACATATGTTAAACTTATCGAAAGAGTTCATCATTTTGCTCATTCATTCAGAGATTTTAAACACGTGTCTTTAATTCTGCTATAATGGTTCACGTTTACCGTATTCGGGGACATAAGTTCTCAATGCTATTAATAGAATGGATGAAAAAAGAGTACCTGTTTTAATAAGAAGATATAATCCTCGTGGAAGAAGAGATGTAAGACGCTGTAGAAAAAGATGGGAGTAGCTCATAGAATGTCAAGACGGAAGAGGCAGACATGCCTAATCCCTGAAGTGTAGAATACGAAGAAGTTCTTAATGCACACTCTCTACGCTTCACTGTCCTCAGATAGTTTCCAATAGCTAACGAGTTAGTAGTAGTCCAGTGACTGCTTTGTATCAGTAGTGTTAACTATCCCTTCATATAACTTACGACAGGTACTTGTAAGCCCATGGAAAGAGTATGAACGAAATTGAGCATCTCATAGTTTTGCAAAAGCGAAAACTTCCTTTTTTAATACAGTGAACTACATCTAGTTCTTACAAAACTGTTTCCATTGCTCCACATTCTGACATAAAATTTGTACTCCAGGGTGAACTTGAGGAACAGTTCATAATCCAGTTTCCACAAGTAGATACAACAAACACGGACTCATATAAAGCTCATAGCTAAATTAAATTTCTTGTATGTATAAATATGTATAGCATATAGCTTAAAATGACAAATATCTCTCTCATTCTCCTTATACATCAAATGAATAACATCATTCAAAGGCCGGAATGCAACTGAAACCCTATCCGATTGATAAACAGCTTTGTGCACCAGAGAAAAGTTTTCTTCAAATAATTTTATGTTTTGTATTCATATTATTTTTTCTGCTTTTAAAAAATAGCCCTAAAGATTTGAATTATTTTTAAGTTATTTTCCTAACAAACGAAATATATATTTTAATTTTCTTCACATGGCGCTTGAAGCCCTTTTATTCTGGGAGTATTTTGTATAACTGAAAGCGCAGCAGAAAGACACATTTTATGCTTTGCTATGGTTAAATTTTTGAATGGTAATATTTTATGTAAAAGCATTTGTGTGGCAAAACCCTTGTGGAATATTTTTCAATTTTCAAAATATCTTTCTGATTTAAAAATGATTAATCCGTCAAGCAAGGTCACCGGAATTTAAAATCAATACCTCTCAAAGAATTTAACAGTTTCCTTAAACCTACTGTATTCTACTATTTTCCCTAAAGGAAAATTGGAAGTCAAATAACTTCTAAATGTTATTTTTAGCATGAAAGAGATGGAAAACTGATTTGAAAAAATAGCTTGACCAAGACTAGAGAATACTGTGGGAGTAAAATAAATAAGATTTATTTAGAAACACTCATCAGACATCAAATATGTTTTAACCTATCTTCTAGGGGTGTTCAGTTTACTTGCTCTACCGCGTACACAGTAAACACTAAAGGTTGTATAATGGTGAGAATATGTGTGATAAAACTATGTAACTTTTTAATATTATATAGATATGCATAGACTATAGGCCAAGCTTGTTGGAAGTAGAGCAGTTGGTGAGATAAACAAATGCGGTAGCACTCTGGATCAGCATGTCTAATCACTAGTGGACTTTTCTGGAGGCTTCCCAAGAAAATTATAGAATATTTTGTGAAATCGTCCAGTGGCTATATAGACCAGAGTGTTCGCGAGTGAGCAGTTAGTATGTGAGTGAGTGAGTGCATTCCTGAAACGACAAAGTGATGTTTCCGAACCAGATTATAACAGCTGTGGTCATGCGTGGTCAGTCAATTACAGCAAAGAATTAGATTGGGTTGTGTTGGATAATGCTTCGGAAGAGATTGGCACTACGACTGGACTATACCAATTATGCCTAGGCCCAAAAAGAGCATTTCCAGGAGGAAGGATGAGGCGAGAGTAGACAGGGCGACAGTGCAGAGGGTTCCTAGGGGTACCTAAAATTTACCAGTTGGAAGCTCCCCCTACAAGCCCATACATCCGGAATCCCAGCCATCCGGAGTCTGGAGACCGTCGTCCGAAACATTGCGCCATGCATATTTCATTACTGCTACATCGGAGAAAAGTGGAATCACGTATTTAACTGGACTTTTGACGGTCAAAATTAAACTAAATAACTTCAATAAAGTTATAATGAGCACTGGACTATCACATTATATACAAAAAACTGCCTCGTTATTAATTTAATAATCATTTTATTACAATTTTGTAACAATACAAGTAATTATAAAATTGTTATTTAAACTTCACAGCAACTAATGCTCTAGATGAATAAAATTAACTTGATTCCTACATAAATTTTCTCTTTACTAAGCAATAACCTTAAACCTCAGTTCTAATAATTTGCACTAAAATATATAATAGACAAATAAAAGTAATGTTAAACGTTATTGATTGAGAGGGTCTTTTAAAATTTAATTAACACTTTCAGAAGAAGCTCAACTTATACTGTATTCCTTTGTGTCCAGGTAAATAAATATCTACGTTAATTATTATAATACTAGATGTTTTGTTGTGAAACAAAAAGAGGTTAGGGTTAAATTTGAATTGAAGAGGGAACCAAAATCAAAGAAGACACTCCTTCAATTGAAAACTATGAATCACAAAATTATGGGTTAGAGTTGCAGAAGCTGTAATGATTAAAAGCCGCCAACAAACAATATTCTTATTATAGGGGAAGTTGAGCAACAAACACACAGAGGTTGTGAATCTCCATGCTTGGAATCAGGCATATAAATAACAGCATACCCCAACACGCAATGCGTACGTACGAAAAGAAGGATCCATAATCCCAACGCGAGCATTATTAATAGGAGTATGGGATGAGGCAAAACTCGCTCTAACGAAAACATTTAATGCAGGTATCCGGTTCCAGCTGCTGGCTGAGGTGGAAATAAAACACTTGAAAAAGGAAGAGGGGGAGGGGAGAGAAAGAAATAATTGATCAGTGCTCGGTGGTGCGAGATCGCCATTTGTCTTTTCTCCGCCGCATTCGAAAAGCCTTATCATTTATTTAGAAAGGTGATGAAAACCTTCCCTATCTACTGTTAAAACCTGTGGTGTTGGTTTCTTTACCTTACTTTACTTTCTTCCAGTTATTCTCAGAAAGGCTAGAGAGATAATGCATTTATTAAACTTTTTCAAAAATGTAACATGAAAGATAAGGATGAAATAGCTACCCATTTTCTAGTCCTGATTTTCAATCTGTTGTAACGAAACAAAATCATTGCGTTCCACTGCCATTTTAATCTCTCCAACGAAGGCCTTACGCCTCTTAGGCCCGTTGCATAAAAGATAATCTAAGTTCAAGCACATGAAAATGATCTTCAGTCAAGCTGAACTTAGAATTTTGGTTGTATAAACATTGATCTAAGTTCATAGCCTCTTGACCTAAAATCAAATCTAACTGGTGAATTTTTCCCAGTTAACTTGGTTGAACTAAGTTCAGCAGAACTGCAGAATTTACACAATACTTTCTGAGAATAAATAAGTAGTGCAGCTTTAAATAAGTAGTAAATAAGTTTTTTTGTGGTTACTTGCATAAATAATAATAGGCCTCTTTATTTCATGTATGTTAAAGATGCATTATTTGTGTGCATAACTTATACATTTGTATTATTTTTGGAATTCCTATTACTCTGATATCTATGATGGTTAGAATTTTAAATTTGAAAGGTTTCCTCGGGTTTTCCAACATAGAGGAAATCCCATCTCAGAACTAAATGACAGAAAATTCAAAATGAAATTTCTACTATTAAAGCATGTAATCGAAGAACTGGAGCATATACTATATGCACAATTAAGAACACAAACCCTGAGGAAATACACAATTAATCCAATATTTATTATCCTTCTCACATTACGGTTATATGAAACTGAAATATTCCAGATGGTGATTAGAAATATATTTAATATATATAAAGAAACTGCGTTCAGAACAGTACACAAAATTACAAGGGAATTTGCAGGTTTAAGATCTCATTTCATCAAGATGCCTATGGAAAGGGGTGAAATAAGAAGGGTTATGCGAGATTTAAAGTTAGCGGAATGCATATTCTCTTTTGCTTGAACTTCCATTTCTTGTTTATGTTTTCCAACTCACAGTATTGTGAACAGACGAAAACTAAAAAAGATGTACATTGGACATATAATGGAGGTAAAGTAAGCCAAATAATTAACTTTTGATAAATACTACTTCAATATGGATTAAACACTTATAATGTTCATTTAAAATTACATTATTTCTAGGAAAAATAAGCATAAAGAGAACGATTTATTTCGTTTTTGTTATATCTGGATTGGCTACCCTGTGCAATTGAATTAAACAGAGTCGAATAGTTCCGATAACTCTTGAAAACTTTCGATACAACACGAAAGTTGCAACATGTTTGGCGATGTTGCCGCATTTGTTTTTGTGATCTCGGATCAGTACTAAACGGCGTTCATCTGATCTAACATCAGCATTTTATAACCCACGCGGATACCCAAACCTACTTCAGTTATGATCTTCGATTACAAATGAACTGCAGTTAGCGATTTTTATGCAACCGAGCCTTAGAGTTACAAGTGAGTACCTGGGTTCAGGCACCTGTCGAAAAGCAGTGAAATTCTGGATCGGAGAGCTTTTCCAAAATAGGAGATCAATCAACACTCTCTATGATGGTGAAGAAGTGGATGATAGGAAATGACGGTGGAATTAGTGAAACAAAAGGTAACTAAAGAGTAAAAGGTGGAGCAAAACCCGGATAAAAAGTACAAAAATGCCGAATTGTCTATTACGAAATCCACATGTCTTGATCTCGGCTCATCTACCTATGTATATAAGGAGCAGACAACAGCTCTTTTAGATAAGGTTAGCTTGAATTACATTAATTGTACAGTAAAATCTGCGCAAAATGGTCCCATTATATGTTAGAAAACAGGAACGGAAAATAAATTCCAGAACGGAGCTATTTTCCATGTAAAACTGTACTCTAAGCCGGAAGCCTGCCTAACGCGGAAACGGAAACCGCTTATGTAAATAACCTGTTTAAAACGGATTACTTATGCGTAACGGGTTACAACGTTTGTATTTTTAAAAATGCAATAGTTTTGAGGGCAATTGAATTTGCATCGAAGTGCCATGAAGCATGTAACGGTTGTAATATTTTAGAACCCTAGAGTTGAATTTGATGATGCTTAAATATGTGTTCTAAGAATTAATATGGACGTGTTAGAATAAGTAAGAAAAGAAATTGTTAAAATTGAGTAAGTCATGAGATAACGCAACATGTAAATGAAAGGATGTGAATGTTTTATGATTGGTAGTTTTAAAAATGAGATTGTGTAATGTGTGACGCGGACCAGTAAAAATTAAGTTTAATTGTAATGATGGCAACGAGAGAATGAAAAATCAATAATTTTGAAAAAAAAAAAAAATATACAGTTAGGAAAGAAAGCGTCTTTCGAATTGTAACGTCGAAGAGAAATACGTGTTTTGGATTGTGAAATGTAAAAGTGAATGGACTAAAAGCCCGCCTCGGTAGCATGTCTGCCTCACGTTCAAGAGGTCCCGAGTTCGAATCTCGGTCAGGGTGAGTTACCTGGATAAGGCTTTTCCGAGGTTTTCCCTTATCCTGATAGACGAATGTCTTGTAACTCTAAGCTCTATGGACCCCGGACTCATTTCAGCATCATTTCACCCATTCCATTCATCTTCCGATATGACTTAACGTTGGAGGACGTAAATTACAAAAAAACTGGACTAAAATATTAAAAGTAGTTAAAAGAGATTTTCAGAAAATTATATCGAAGGAATATCGTTCTTATGTAAAGTGTTGTATCAAAAAGTAGCATAAACTATTGAAGTTAAAATACGAGTTTGGATGTTTATAAACTAAACAAAATTTACTTATTTCTGGGTTTATTTAATCAAATGATTCTTTGGCTTGCGAGCACGCTTGAGAAATGGGTTCTCATGTAACTACTGAAGCAGCAGAGAAGATTTTAGATACATCGATACATCCGAGTGCCAGATCTGAACCAAAAATTCAGATCGAGCTTCAATATCACCATCCAGGAGGGCTGGACCCACGACCCACGACCCCAGTTACAACACGGAAAGAGATCAGGTGAGAATAATCCCGTTCCACGAGATCGCAGTAGACTCCGGGGACACCATCTTCCCGTCCCCATAAAATCTCGTTCCAAGTTAAAAACTGTAATCCTTCGAGGGAAAGGTAAAGAAACTATTAGCTCTCTCAATTCTCTTCCATCACGCATTGTAATCATTCTCAGCTACATTCTTACAAGTGATTAAGTAGGAGTGGAAGAAAACGGAAGTTTTGTGATTTTTAAAAACATAGTTTCTGTGTACAAAAATTCTGTAAAATGAGTCCTATGTATAAGTCATTATTACTGGAGGACAGAAATGACGTTATTGAACAACACGAGAATAATAGACGTCCAGCTAGAGAATTAACTGTGTTGTTTTAAAGTGAGGAAAACTCAGATTTATGAGATTTTGAAAAAATAAAAATTCAAGGCGGGTGTTTAAAGAGTACAGTTATGTGCAGAGGTTCCGCTCCCATTAGTCCTGGACCAGTAAGACCACGGACCCGGGCCTCCTTCTACCCGGAAGCGTTGGATACTCCGGGGCTCTTTCCATAGGGCAATAACTGATTTCTTATAAAGCTCCCCGCTGAGCACAACGTTAAGACGGGATGGAAGTGGATACGCCACATACGCGCGGCAACCCCGCAGGAAATTTTACCTAAAACCTCGGTGGGACCGCTTGGTGATCTAACACACCTTCTACTCGCTCTGCAGGCTGGTACCCAGGACTTATTAGGCAACCCTCTCAAATAAAATAATAAAAGTAATATGAAAACTCGACTACGTCTCACAATAATTACATATATAAATGTTTGGTTTATGTACTAAATTTTTACAGTAAATATGCAGAGGAGACGTTCAGTCCAAATTTTAATCCAAAAGTTCGAAATAAGTTCATTTAGATTTCCTGAATAAAAAAGTTTGTTCAAGACGTTTTCCTGAAACTGTCTGTGTGTGCAATTGTACACGCAAAATTGACTGTGCACAGTATTTTACTGTGTATAAAAGTGATATAATTATTTTGTTTAGAATGTCATATGTTTCACATAGTTATTATAATTAATTTCGAATTAAGCTTTTCAAGACCTACTTGTTTCTTTCTTTCACAATGAATACAAGTAAAAGCTGTGTTTCCATACACACAGTGAAATGCCGTGTGTTATTTGAGTTCACTATGCGAGTAGAATAATTACTATTAGACAAAAGGTTAATGAAACCAGTTCCACAAACAAGAATAACATAATTTGATTATTATCCGGTAACTTCATCTGTTCTTGCACAACAGACGCGTATTCCTCTATCCTTCCTTAATGCTAACTGAGGTACGCATTTGAAAAATTCTTAAATTGCTAATTTACTTGTGGATACAATGAGAATATAGGAATACAGTATGTGATAATAAGATCTTAAAGAGTTGCTCACTATTGAATGGCCAAGATATTGACAAAATCATATTTGACAAAAATATAGGTATCTATAAATTCAATATCCCAAGTGTTTCGGAAATAGTTTTCTCCATATAAAAGTTTTGCTTACTATAAATTGTGTATTTTAACGAAAACGCTTTTTTCTATACCTTGTGGTTTACAGTTGTCCAAAGTCCTCAAGAAATATGATTACTTCTTAGAAGATTATTAGAAAATTCAAGATATAGATTTCATTTTTCATACATTAAGCATATGGTATTTTAAACAAAATTACTTCAAAATTTCAAAATCATTTGAACCATTTCAGAAAATTTTCATTTCAAAGCGGGGTTTGAGACGGAGGGATTTTGTTGAAAATGCTTTTATTACATCCTTGGAAGATCGTGAATTTATATATGAACCATTCATTTTTGAGTTTCGATGTTCAAATATGCACAGACATTCACTTTCACATATTTTTCTCTAAAACGTGCTTTATTCAAGTATATATTTGTGGTGAAAAATCGAGCCAAATTTTTAGTCGAATAAATTTCTCCTATTTATTATCACAGTAGGTATATCAAAAATGTGTTTTTTTAGATGCAGGGATCTTGAAACTTACATTTCCAAGATGATATATTGGTGTAGAATAACTGGTTGGAATGCCATACACATTCTACCTCCTGTGTAAGTAGTAAAGAAGGAAGAAAATAGTATTCCTGTCTGTGTCACGTTAATAGATACCGAGTTCGAATATCATTTAGGGTGGATTATCTACATGAGCCTAACCCCCCAAGGCGTTTCCTAATCGTAATGATGAATGTCAGGTAACTAATTTCTATGAAGCTTGGGCTCATTTGAACAGTATTTCACCCATTTCTTTTATCGTCCGATATGACTTAATGTTAGCAGACGTAAATTAAAAACAAATTCGCCATTTTGTACTATGACTTCTGAAACCGCTCTTTTGGTTTAGGCTCCAAGGGTTGTAAAATTGTTTAATATGTTCAATGATTTAAGAATCGATATGAACAGGTTAAAATAAATAAGACAGGAAATTGTTAAAATTCCATAGGTCATGGGATGACGCAACATATAAGTGATATGACGTGATGTTTTACTATTTGTAGTTTTAAAAATGAGAATATGTAATGTATGACGTGGACCAGTAACAATTAAGTTTGAATGGTAGTGATGGAAAAGAAAGAAGGAAATACCAATAATTTTGGTAAAACAAGTAGGAAAGAAGACTAGTTTTGATGGAAAAACGTTTAGGTGAACAGGTGTAAGTTCAGTGCCTCGACGAAGCCTTGTAAAAGCGTTAATATCCGTTTTCTGTTAAATGTAATCAAGGTATACAGTAGTACTGTGGAGGATTATACGAAACATTGTTAAATAATACAAATTAAATTCAAAATATTGATATTTTTAAAGTATAAAGAATTTGTTGGTTAATTATAACATTTATCTTTTCACTCGCGACCACGTCTGAAAATTCAAGAGTTCCCATAGCTCAGACTGAAGCAGATCCGGAGATTTTTTTATATACGTTGATATATCTGAGTGCCAGACCTAAACTAAGGACGCTGATCGAGAAGTGGCAATTCGTGGAGTCATCGTCACCATCCTGGTGGGCTGAATACAACACACAACCCCAATCACAACGTGGGACGACAGCAGGTGAGATTAATCACATTCCACATGATCGCCGAAACACGGGGCTTTGAGAACACCATCTTCGCATCACCAAAACTTCTATTACACTTCGGAAGCACCACTTCACTAAAGAGTTCCAATTGCTATGCTATTTGGAATAGGGGGATATATATATATACTCTAAGCCATCTTTTAAGCGAAGGTTTGATCTACAACTTGGTATTACTGCTAAGTATGAAATCACCAGCATGTTAAATTACGATATATGACAGATTTATTTGAATAAGATATTTCTGTTTAAATAATTTAAGCTATTATCAATTCATTTTACGTTTTGAATACTTGATTTTTAGGTAAACGGTGATTAAAATGGATTTCAAAAATTATTTGTTGAATAAACTAAATGCTGCAATACTTCAGGAATTTATTTTAGCTTGAAATGATGTTTTTCGAGGAACATTACTACATTTCATCTCTTAATTTTAGAGTCATGGTAGCAAAATAAGTACAGGAATAAATTAAGTGCCCTAAAACCTTTTCCTTTCCGTGTTACTTTAACAACGAACTATTCGCCCGCCTCGGTAGCGTGGTGGTAGCGAGTGTGCGGGTAACTCTAAGCTCTATGGACCCTGGACTCATTTGAGCATCATTTCACCCATTCCATTCATCATCCGATATGTATTAACGTTGGAGGACGTATAATTAAAAAACTATTCAAATAATTCGTATTATACACAAAAAGTATTTAATTCAACATAGAGTATGGATATACATAGGAAACTTAAAAGTTTCTTTCGCTCTCTTTACGCATCTTCGGTATTATATCCTGACTACAAACCACACTAGCCTTCTACTCATATTATGTGTGATAAGTAAGGAAGTATTATGTTCCACCAAAAATGTGATACCGAGATTTCACCGAAAGTACATGTTCTGAATTTATCACTCCCAACAAATTAATCTTATGGAACTTTTTTTTTTTTTCAAATTTAGTTTTCTCAAAAATGTGTTTAAAATGTTTCTGAAAATACCAAAGTTTAATATATTACCACGACTTTTTTAATTTTTTAGAAA
The DNA here is from genome assembly GCA_030765055.1 of Mantis religiosa. Lineage (NCBI taxonomy): Eukaryota > Metazoa > Arthropoda > Insecta > Mantodea > Mantidae > Mantis > Mantis religiosa. The sequence continues at coordinate 132,730,576 of CM060947.1, forward strand.
TGCCTTCAAAAGTACACTTCATTCAGGATGGCTTTGAGTTAACTAGTATACGATATAGGTAAATAATTTGTTTCCTCCCTTTCTCGTCAAAGATGAAAGGCACTTGGGTTTCCTCAGAGCGAGTGAGCCGAAGTATCTGATCTGAGAGATGAAATCGGGGTTGAGGGGTCGGCCCAACGCCTGAGATGAATGATTGATGGAGCAATTGGTGGAATGATGGTGGAGAAAACCGGAGCACCCGGAGGAGACGCACCCCAGTGCCATGTTGTCCACCACAAATCCGACTTTGCAGTCGCCTGGGACCGAACCCGGGGCTTCTAGGTAATAGCCAAGAGGTCTAACCACTCAGCCATGGCGAGGCCATGGTAAATAAATTCTTTAGATTCTTGAAAGTTTAAGGACATTAAAACATTTGAGTGTCGCTTAGTGCCAAATGTATTCCCTTTGTACTTACAAATAAATTTGCTACTAGGTAATTTGTGCAACAATTTTTGGAATAGCATGAAGTAGACAGAGAAATAAGTTATTGTAAGTATAGTTTGTATAGGAGTAATGAAAGACATGACTGCACCACCGGTTATTTTACACGTAGTGCTTGTCTACACCAAGCTATGCACCTCAGAAGCTTTTATTTATGAGTAATTTTAGAATATACTAATTAGCTATTTGCTATTGTGGCAAATAGAGTAAAGTGCACTTTCGCAAGGATACTGTGGAACTATTACAGATTAATATCGGTAAGACATCTGTCCATTAGGTTGAAAATCGAATAATTAACTAAATTGCCACTTAGTGTTAAGAGTACTGAGTTTCGGCTTACTGTCGGCTTCCTATAGGATCTGCGAGTGTGGCAGTGTGCTGCTTCAAGTGGACCTATATTACTTGGGTTTCTGCTAAGAGCTTTGTATTCTCTATTTCCTTTCTCTACTTTCACGGTCATATACTTTAAGCGTATTGTACTCTTACAAGCCATAATTATCATAAAATATGAAATGAGAAATTTCTTCACATGCTTTTCGTAATTAAAATGAAATAGTTAAATGAGAATCTGAAGAAAAGTTTGTCTAAGAATGAGGTAAAACAGATAGTTTAAAAAAGAAATTACGGTATATTATTTGGTTTACCCTAATGCGCAGACATAGTTTCAACAATATTACCACTAGTCGTAAATGGCTGAAAACCACATTAGGTAATAAGTAGTTTACATGTTTCTTTCGTTTCTTAGTGCATACATATAATTTCTGACAAATTACGTCCTGAAATCAAGGAGCAGATAATGTGAAAAAATATGTTAATGCTTATTTTGTTCATGTATAAACACATCCTAATACTATTGGTCTAAATGTAACACTATTGGGGCAATTTCTACTTATTTACCAAAATCTAAATACATTTTGTGTGACCTACAATCCTTGGATCAATCGTGTGAGTGTGAACCCCAGTGGATATAGCCAATGCTTTGTACATTTAATAAAGTGTGAATGTATTCAAAGAAAGTATACACAGGAGCAAAGGTTACGTATGATCACCTTCAAACCTGATATAGAATCACCGAAAAGCAATAAATATTCTAAACAACACCACTTCCATGTGTTTAAAATAACTTTCACTGCAATAGCTCATTATATTGTGTATCCTAGTCACACGTGGAGTACATGCCACACTGCTTGCCAAAACAGACAGGGTGGTATGCATTGTTAGCTACAAAGAAATAACTTCACTAGGAAATAAATGCTGGTAGTGTGCCAGCCGTCCCTCCCATCAAGCAGCAGGATGTTTCGTGTGTAAAAGTGTTATATTTTGTTGTAAAGACATGCAAGTATTATCATGTATTGCTTTGCAACATATTTCCCGGTATAGTCAAGCATTTAAAATGAGTAATACTTAAGTTTAAAAACATTATATTATAAAGCTTAAACTAAATATTTCAGCTTTATTGACTGATAGATAAGTGAAACATCTGCACAATACATACACATTTTATATATATGGACAAATATACTAATAAACTAATATTAAGGAACTGCAAACAAGCACACTGTATGACAACATGTATGTTTAACTTTAGTCCTTTGGAAACTTAAGTTTAGATTAGTTACTCGACTATAGAACTCCACAACATAATTGTTGAAACACATTTGCCTTTAATAATCCATATTCTCATCTGCCCACAAGATTGCTTTCCAAATCCTAGACGTCAAGTCCAATAAATAATATTCAAAGCATACCACGCCGACTATGAGGTAAACATACAAATAAATTGACGTTTTAGAAAATCGGTCTGTGTAAGTACCATGTACCATTTGTGCACAATCTGTTAAGCCTTGGACATAGATGCCTTTACTATCTTTTATACATTTACATTACACTATAGTAACACGCTTTTAAGAATCTGGTCAAACTTCTTGGAGGTGTTAGAGAACAAAAATAAGTAGGTATGAGAATTTTTAAGCATTAAAACCAGGAGGAAAGGAAATTATGTTAAAATGTTATCTGGTTTTACATTCTAACGTCACAGATAACAGCTTCCGAATCCCTGGCACAATTCAATCACGAAATCAAGTTTTACCTGTAGGCAGTCAATGACAACACAATGCTGTTGTGTACGTCCCATATATTGATAATGATTTGAGTGAAGCAAAGTTGAATCTAGCAGCTTAAGAATTTGTATGAATTGTGATTATAAATTACATGCAAAATAAACTATAAACTATACTAGCATCTTACCATAAGGAATGCTCCAAACCAGAAACATACCTGGAAAAAAGAAACAAAATTATCATTGAAGGTGAAAGAAAACAGAAACAATGCTTTATAGATATAGGGTTGACGTTTATTATTAGGAATGTTATCTCTTTATAAAATTTTAGAAAAGATAAAATTCCTAATAATAAAACATCTGGTATATATCAATTTAATTGGTTGGATTGTGATCAGGTTTATATTGGAAAGACAAAACGTTGTTTGGAAACCAGAAAGAAAGAACATTTTCGTAACATTAAATATAAATAAATTGATAAATCGGCCGTAGCAGATCAGTTTTGGTAATTTAACCATGAAATAAATCCCAAAGTTAAATTAAATGGTCACATAGAGTTAATAGTGTGGGGAAAAATATTTATTTTAAAAAATAAACATCGTGTAATGAATTTTGACATACCGACAATTGATTCTGTTTTTAGGTTTGTTTTGTCTTCAGATGTTGGTAATGCGTAACATAACAAAGGGGGAAAAACATCGTAACCGAGATTTCCTTAACAACGGGGTTTGGAAGTAAGTGACGATGGAAGCGATATGCTTTTGAAATCGATTTTATAAAGAAGGAAGTATTAAGATCAACTTCGTAAGTTAAGTGGAGATTCTTTTACAAATATTTTTATTTGTGTAATATTTGTTGCTTCATTGTGACTAGAATCATTTTCTGTGTGATCATTAGTAAACATTCTTATCTCTATGTTAATTAACATATATTAATGCTATTTTAACGTTTCTGCACGTAATTGAAATTCTTTTACAAGTAATGTTTTCCTTCAAAGTAGTGGAATAATGAAAATTCACATCTACAATTGATTAATACAGCTAAAAACTGTTTAACTGTAAAATATTAACTTGTTCGAGAATAACTGCAACCTGTTGAGCCATTTTAACGGAATGAAAACAACATAACATTTTAAAATATTTTCGCGGCAATACACATAGAAGTTTCACGCAGGATAACGCGGCTTGTTTACATAAAGATAACAGGCGGACAGTGACTGCATAAGCAGATAAACATAGCGCAGATAAAGGTCTGCCGAAACAAACAAACTGAGATAAATGGAAATTTCTGGACTGATAGAGATTGGGTTCTGATTTATTTTCGAATAATCTAGAAATTATCAGCGAGGTATTTAAGAGATTGTGACACGCCAGCAGGAGTAGTATAGTTGTGAAGTGTGTAACGAGAGTGAGTCGCGAGAGGTAAGCAGAGAACAGCTGAGAGTGTGATAAACTGATCGCTGTTTGTTATTGTCATCGACCTCGGAAGATTGTGTAGTGATACGTGATGTAATTTTGCTACTGCGGAGTGTATTTCTACGCAAATAAAGAACATTTAGAAATTCGGCAAATTGGACTTCTAATTCTACGAATCCACAAAGTGAGAATGTGATGAAACCTCTCCACGTATTCTGCACTAATACATTTGCTTTATTAAAACAAATTAATGGTCCCATAATGTTATTATTTTCTTTTCTTAAATCTTTCCTCCTCTTCCTCTGTTCCTGCCTTCCTTTTACTTCATTTATTTTCTTTTACTTTCACAAATAACTGCTATAATTAACTATAACAGAAAGTGTACTCCTTACCAAATGCAGCTAATAATGAGATAAGTTTCTCTGTAGTGGTTAACTTACGTTTGCAGGGAGTAATCATAAATCCATTAACCCTTAATATCTTGGTAATGGCCTGTGTTATCGACTCGAGAACTAAATACATTAACTATAAACCCCTGCACCATCATATTGTGCTCCCTTATACCTGTTTTCTCAATATGATAATGGCAAAACTGGTGTACAGTTTTAATTATAGACATCCACTACTCCTCCTTGGAAGTGATTATTACGTAATAACGCTAAGTGCTCTTCGGCAGCTGCTTATGAGGGCTTGGCCACCAAGTCGAGTGCTTAGCAAGTAATAAACGAGGTTCTGCAATGTTCTTAGATACCTAACAATGTTTACCTTCTCCTTAAATTTAAAGTTTTTCTCCCAGAAGATGCTGCACTTAAATTGTTTCTGTGTATAACAGCACTACAGTTTTACAAGTTGTTCTTCACTAAATTTCAATCTTAATGTATTGAAATTGTTCTACTATAAACGCTGTGGCTTACCGGATATCACAGTTTAATAACTATTATCGACGACAAAACGATGTGCTCTCTAAGTGAATATGATTGTCCCTGCTTGGAAGTTCTGCCTTACTCGATATCGGAGTATATAAATTATTATTGTAGGTAGAAACACCTGCATGTTCAGCTGTGGCCTAGTAAGGAAGCACTTAACTTACAGTTAACCTAACGCTACCTAGTATTGTATAACTATGGGAGATTGCAATTCATTTTCTAATTGTTGTCCTTAAACGAATAGCACTGAATCTTCGGTTTCAGATATTAGTTAACTTCACAGGGAAGAAAAATTTGGTATATTATTCTAAAGTTACGTTAATTAAACTTTTTATGTTAAATTTAAATCACTTTATCTATTTAATATTATTTATTTTTGCATTTTTCCACAACAATTCCTAAGCAACCTTATTCTTTTATCTGCTTGACGTTAATCGAGATAAACACTTGCACATTTCGTTGTAGCTACAAATAGAGAATAGAGGAATCCACATCGAGTGAGATGACTAAAAGCACTTAGTTATAGCTTTTAAATTCTGTACTCTTTGTATGTCATCCCACGAGAAATACCTGAATTGCAAAAGTTTCAAAATCTCTGCTGTGTGCACATTATTTTATGTACTAATTCTTGTCTTAATATAACAATGGTATTTGGGGATAAAAATAATCTTTAAGTGACAATAAGGGCATTTAAGGGCTGGACAGTATTTAATGACTTTGAAATTCTATTCTGTTTGAATGGTCAAGTCAAATGACAAATAAAAGGAGTGAACAGTGACTTCCATTTTGAAACAAGTATCTATAAATATTTCAAAATCGAATGAATAAAAGGTAATTCCTCCGAAATGTTTAATTGTGTGCGCACGGATATACACACATGCATACATGAAATTACAAACTGTGTGCCTAAATGAGATATACTATTTATTCTTTCCACTAAAAATCTGTTCAACTGTTGGATTACCAGTTATGCAAAAATCATAAAGAATGGAGAGGACTTCCTCTCTGGGGGAGACTAACCCCAGGAAAGTAAGCATATTCATTTCATTAATTAGGAAAATATCTCACATGTGCAATATTTTAATCAAAATACTTATACCAGTTTTGAAAATGTATAAATAAGACGTATTTTTCCTTGTAGAGAATAATGAAGATTTTCTGTTAAATCATGTTTTTTATCCTTTAGATGTTGAACTACAGGATTTCTGATGAAATCACAATATAATATTTATGGGTGAAGTACACTAATTCCGCCACTTGAGTACATAATAAAGAAACTTGAAAGATTAAAGATATTGAACAATTGAAACGCACTTTAACATTATGTGGCAAATGGGTTACACTATCAAAGAGTTATTTCAAATAAGTTTTGTCTTAAGGAGATATATAACGTTATGTAGTGCAAATTTGTGTATCTTTAACACTTAAAAATGCTGAACATTTATATAAAATTCATTTCCATTGAGACAGACTTCGCAGACTATTTTCTGTGAATTGGTCCTGTAAATATTTTTAGTTTTCGAATTCAAATAGTAGCATTTAAATATAGTTTCCTTGGGCGAATTTCCTTAAAATTTTTAATGTCCTTACAAGAACTTGGCATTTAATTATTCCTTTTGGAGCAAATACTGCTGTTTGCAGATATGCATAAACGTTTCACTAAAGTTCTAATATTTTCAATTCAGTGTTCCCCAAATCAGATGTGTGCAATGAATTTTTGTGTTTTCTTTCCTCCAACTACTATGCATATGGTGAGGAGCGAGACGAAATATCCCAGATATCTATAATTGCAGAGAAAATAACTTACGTAAGCCGGAACAAGCGTGATATTTAGGAAAGGAGTAAGAAGATTTCAGCGAAAGATTCGTTATGTGTGGAGCAAAGGAAAGTTTAATACATTGTTTGCTAGAGTGTAACAAAGTGAATGGAGGAAGGAACTTGGGAAAGGAAGTGGGAGGATTAGGAAAAGTTTAGCCACGAAAACACTAACGAATAACGTAGACAACAGAGTGAAAAGCATGAAGAAATATTTAGGGAATCCAGAGAGAAATACACAAGATGTGGAAAAAAGAATGGAAAGAAGTAAGTAAATAATAGTGTAAGATGCAGAATAGCTGTAGTAAAGGAATATCCTGGATACCAAATTCTTTAAAGGGCAAGTTCCAAGAACAGGAGCTAACCAACAATGGAGGAAAGACATACAATAATTATCCTACTTAGGAATTATATAAAAATAAATATTTTAAGAAGAATATAAATTACATAGATAGGTCTTAAAAACTTCTACTTCATTCTCATGTATACATTCATAGTAAAGAACATGAAAAGGTAAACGTGTAGCTTCACAGTAAAACAGGTGAGAATACAATCAGCCGTATGCTGGGGGTATCAGGGTAAAGGAAAGTAAAGGGAGTGGATGTGGTAAGCCTCACCGAGCTCTTCTGGCCTCTCAGGTGCGGTTTCCCAGACCGAATACGCCACTACTCACTCACTAGCTCTCATTTGGTCAATAAGGTCATCAGAAAACTCAGTACTAACGGAATCAAAACGCCTGGAATGAGAGAAAAACAATACACATTTTGATCCTGACCGACTGTAAATAAAGAAAGGAATTATGAAGACGCTTGCCTCGTCATAAGAGGACACAATCTGCTGAATTACGTCGAGCCCAATCGAGTGAGATGATTCCGTGGTTAACATGCGGGGCTCACATTTGGGTGGTATCAAGTTCAATTCTTGTCGACTGCCCACTTTGAACTTGGGGTTTTAGGCGAATCCCGCTGTAGTTTCTATTCATAGCGGTAGATCTCATCTAGCAGACGCTGATGGATCAGAACTTATACAAGCCTTACCGAATCATACCTCATCAGCTTGAACACTACAGATATGTATTTTTATTTTATAGTAGTGCAACATCTAAACACCTATGTATGGATAACAAACATTTTTAGCATTCAAAAATCATAAGCATCAAAGGCAGCGACATAGTTTAGGTGGTGGCATCTATGGTAGAGAAAGATGGCCACGAAACTATGGACACCGACTGAGCTTGTAAAATGTAACTGAAATTAAGGCACAAGAATTCAATCACTGTCGAATTTTCCAGATAATTTAGGAAATTTAATATATCAAACGAATGGAATATTGAATTTTGCGAAATAATTACAGAAAACACTGAACACTGCCTAATTAGGGCATCCACTTGTATTTATACTAAAGGAGCAAACATCAAAGTTAGATGCTCTCTGATTAGTGAATGGAAGCATCCACTAAACAGTAAGGACCATTTTAACCCGTCAATGCACAGCTGAAAATTTATTGCTGTAAGGGCATATTATGATTTGATCATGTTCCTTCGGGCGCTGATGACCGCCGTAGTTGAGCGCCCCTATACAATTCATCATCATCATCATCATCATCATCATCATCATCATCATCATCATCATCATCATCATCATCATCATCATCATCATCATCATCATCATCATCATCATCATCATCATCATCATCATCATCATCATCATCATCATCATCATCATCATCATCATCATCATCATCATCATCATCATCATCATCATCATCATCATCATCATCATCATCATCATCATCATCATCATCATCATCATCATCATCATCATCATCATCATCATCATCATCATCATCATCATCATCATCATCATCATCATCATCATCATCATCATCATCATCATCATCATCATCATGTTCCTTCGTGCTTAGTTTAAATGAGTTATTCGTAGTTTGTTACGGAAGTAAAAGGTTCCAGGGTACATTTTACTTGTATGGAAACATGATATACAATAGCGTGCAATATACCTTAGGTACGACTGAAGTACTGTTTTTTTCACCTGAACATGGCACCGTCTCTTTACTTTGGCTACGCCGTCCTTTACTACAAATTTTGTAGTATACCTGCGAGGAATCGATTCAAGTCATCTTCCAATATTGAAATGCCGAATAATAAATTTCAATATTTTAAACAACTGAGCTAATTAACCGAGATTTTTCAACGTATGTACACGCAATACTTTAGCAGAAAAACCAGTTGGTTTGAAGGCGTAAAAACGACTTTTAAAAATTAGAATGAGGCAGATCACTTCAAACTTTGAAACTCCAGCAACTATAAGAAATGAACTCGTTAACTTCTTTCACTAAAATGGGTGAAGCTTAATAAGAGTTATTTCTTTATTTAGTCCGGTGGATAGGTGTATTAGTTTTCAGTAAAATCGTACTAAACGATACTACATAAAAATTAAATATATACGTAATACATCAATATAAAATGTTGACAAGCTATAACAGCCGTCTGAATTCTGCAGTATCTGGCGTAAAACTGCCTCAGATAGCGTTGTTCGATTATTCTGAGCGCTAGTTGAAACAACAAACTAGTTGGTAAAAATATCCTCTCCCAAAAATTTCTGAATCAGAGCATAGGCCAACAAAATCTTTGTAGTAGGAGTATATGGTAAACAGTGTTCTCTTGTGAACGAAGACGGCATACTGAATTATTTACACTGCCATTAGGTCTTTGTTTGCTACCCGCTGAAGGTTTCCAAGATAATTTTAGTGGCATAGTCAAAATATCTACTGTTTTTGGCAGGTTAAGAAGCCATTATTTAGAGCATTCACAGAAAAGAATATACAATAAAATAAGTGAGTATCATAACCAAATATGCCTTAGAACAAACTGAAAAGCAAATTTCCTTTCTTTTAGATATGCAGATATTACTCATTGAATGCACACATTTGCATCATTTCTCGTGTAAAATATATTACTTAAACATTAACATACAATTTATGCTTTAAGAGGGACATAATGAGATTCGTATTGATTCAATGCAAAATGTAATAAAAAATGTATCAGCGTTAATTGGGAAGACACCAGTTTGTTACTTCAAGACGGCTGCGAATTAAAAGTGAGATAATTAAAATAAAGTTTTTAAAACTAGAAGTATAATGGAGACAAAGTCAACAGTAAATTAATGGAAGAAGTTAAGAAATAAATGGCGTAGGAAAATGTCAAATTCCTTAACGCAAAAATAGACAAGTATGACTTCTAAGAAAATTGGGACAGTTTAGGTAGGTAATATTTATGACATTCAATACAACAATCCCGGTGTTGGATACATTTCTGTCAGACCTAACTCAAATACAGATTTAAACTAATATATGGAAATTATTCATTTCTTCACATTAGCCGTATACTGGCTAGTATTGGATTAATAGAGTTGACATGAAAATTTCAATGCCACGGCCGGGATTTAAACCACGGATCACTGGTTTCTGTCCAGTCGCTCTTGCCCATTGAGCTACCATGTCCAATATGCCGTCACGAAATTAAAATCTTCAATTGACCCATATATTTTCCCGGTAAACCACTAGGGGCTCTCGCATCCGAGACACATCGTTTGTGGCGACTAACTATTGTAAGTACTTCAGCTTCATCATTTAGCTCTTATTATTGATGTATAGTAATTGATGTATTGATTAATTGATGTAAATTATTCATATCTTTACACTAGCCGTATACAGGCTAAGGTATTGGATTGATAATAAGAGTTAAATAATGAAGCCTGGGACTCATGTACTTACAATAGTTAGTCGCCACAAATGGTGTATCTCGAAATGGTGTACCGGGGAAATATATGGGTCAACTGGAGAATTTAATGTCATGACGGCGAATTGGCCATGGTAGCTCAATGGGTAAGAGCGACTGGGCGGAAACCAGTGATCCGTGGTTCAAATCTCGGCCGTGGCATTGAATTTTTCATGTCGACTATATCAGTAAAATAAAGATAATTATGAAAAGAAAGAGTAATAAATAGTACTTATTGCTCTGATCGAAGTCGGTTTTGTATGAAAAGTATACGTATATATGTTTGAATCAATTCATTCAAAGACAGAAACCTGTATATTCAATAATTAAATACTTTTTATCTAATATTTTCTGAACCACCAAAATTTAGTTTATAGAAAATGACAAAATGAAGAAAAGAAACTAATTTTCTGTATTAAAATGTAATATCGTAATAATGATTTTACATTTACGTTATGTTTTAATATTAACTTATACTTTTCCACATGAATACGTCTTTAAAGCATGATTCACTATGATCAATAGAATGTAACATATTGCTTGCGAATGGCTTCTAATCAAGGACTAGTAGAGCGTTTATACAGATGAATTTACAGCAGACAATCATCTTTTGCTCTTATGTTCTTTCACTTTCTTTTACTAAATTTTATAGCTGATGATGCCTTGACTTTTAAATTCCTCTGGCTAAGGTAAACCTCAGCTGCGGATTTTCACTACTGAAAAGGTTTGATTCTAAACTGTTCAGAAATCTTGATAAATATTTCAAATGTAAATCCCAATTTGATTCGTATCGAGTGATTTGAGTTTTCAGGAGTTATAAGTGTATATACTTTGTCATTTACACTATAAGTAGATTGTGATTTCACTTTCAAAGAACTTATTTGTAGGTGTTTTAGCTATGTGGAAACACACACTTATCCCGGAGTAAACGATGTTCCTTGTAATAAAAAATTATTGCGCATAATGGCCTAGACGATAGTATAAGTGCCCATAATTTTGGGAGGTTGGGAGGTGGCCGACCTTCCTGATCCATGGAATTATTTTCGGGCTACTTGGCATATGTTGTGAAGGACAACTTACTGTTCCTCCAATTCACTTCACATTCAGCTAGATGGCTATTTGAGGACTGTAAGTGTCAGTGGGATCTGTAAATTCTCTCTATAAATCTGATTTGTTTAATCGTCATCCTCGGATCGGTGGAGGTTTAGGAATATGTTAGCTGGCAGGGCGGAGATAAGCTGCGTCACCGGGAAGTTTCTGTCTCAGTTGTTAGAGACGCCGCTCTTTGCTGTCGTCTCTTCTCATGTTCGACGACCGTTAGTATCCTCTCAACCATTCCTCCCTTGCGGATATATTCTATAGTTCGAAGCTACCCATAAGGCCTTTCCTATATTTTCAATCAAGCATTCGTTTACAGAGATTATCAAATGTGGTTTCACACCTGGAATCTCAAAGAGGTGCTAATCGTTACCGAAGAAAATACCGGTAAACTATTAACAGTGATACAGTTTCTCCTTAAAATTTACTCAAAAAACAACTATTTAAAAATAATAAAAAATTAGAGAACTTCATTTCTGATCCTATACCAGCTACTATATAGTCCACATGTAAGGAAATAATCTGATCAAATCTGGAAAGCGCTTGCTGTAGCATCAGGTATAAAACAGAGACCCAAAAGCTACCTCGAAGTTAAAAAGAAATACTTTCTTTTAACGTAAATAGGTTTCGAAAGCAAGACAACGTTATACAGTTCTGCAGAGTATGGAATATGATATCTCATAACAAAGTAGTTTACCGTCTTCTTATAATAATGTCATCATTTCTTGCTGATGCACCAAAGAATCGTTATAAAAACATGTCCATGGGAGGAAAAATAACATGTAACAAAAATGATCCAGCGAACACAAAAGCTGAAGTAAGAGTATCCAATAACCATATAGTGCGAGAATACTGTTAAGGATAACCAAATAGAAATTAAGTAGCACCTAAAATCAATACTAGCACTATGAATTAAATTTTGACAGTTGATCACCAATCAGCAGTAATTTTCAAGGTCGTAAATATCCCGATTTTTACTATATTTCTTATACGTAAATAATAACATGATTTAAGTGTGATTTTCTTTGTTGCGTATTGCTTTGCAGTTACTCTGTACGAAAACAGAAACAAACACACACGCGCGCGCGCGCGTGCCGGCCCCGGTAGCGTAGATGGTAGCGTGTCTGCCTCACGTTCAAGAGGTCCCGAGTTCGAATCTCGGTCAGGGTGAGCTACCTGGATAAGGTTTTTTCCGGTGTTTTCCCTTATTCTTAAAGACGAATGTCGGGTAGCTCTAAGCTCCATGCACGCTGGACGCATTTGAGCATCATTTCACCCATCTCATTCACCGTCCGATATGACAACGTTGGGGGACGTAAAATAAAGAAAAAGCAAAAAGCATACTCCTACTGTTAAAAGATCCGACGTATTGTTCGCATATGATTTCGCTGCTAGGCTTTACACATACTTTACTTATAAGCGCTTATTTGTTTTTTCTACTTTATGTTAATTGACAGGCAATAGCAAAATCTTTTAAAAGTTGGAACTATGTGATGTTTTCTCTGTACCGCTTTCTTTGTATAACCAAGTTGGAAAAACTATAGAAAAAATGGAAGAAAGAGTAAAGAAGCCTCTCATTTGAGAAGAGTAAAATTATTGTAAAATTCAGGAATAGCAAGTAATATCTGGGAAAGTATATCCCCTTTGGAAACACGTCAAACATAAATTAGGTATATAAAGAGTTCTGCATTTTTGAAGAGCAAGATTTTGTCTTATTGTAAGTATTTGCCAGATATAAACAGGTTATTCAGAATAAAGAGGATTTCAAAAGCTATGCATGCAAATTCAAAATTTCAAGATACATGCTTACCTTTCATGAATATATCTTAAGCATGTACCTGATCATAAACGTTTGAATTTTGAGAAAATCAATATTTTACAACAAATGTTCCATATTAAAGTAAGTTTGAGACCGGATTCACCGCCACCGCCACCGCCACCGCCACCGCCACCGCCACCATATCCCGCCTCGGTAGCGTAGATGGTAGCATGTCTGCCTCACGTTCAAGCGGTCCCGAGTTCGAATCTCGGTCAGGGTGAGTTATTTGGATAAGGTTTTTTCCTGGATTTTCCCTGATCCTTCAAGACGAATGTCGGGTAAGTCTAAGTTCCAAAGACCCTGGAATCATTTGAGCATCATTTCATCCAATTAATTCACCGTCCGATATGACTTAACGTTGGAGGACGTAAATTACAAAATAATAATAATAATAATAATAATAATAATAATAATAATAATAATAATAATAATAATAATAATAATAATAATAATAATAATAATAATAAATCATCGTCATCATCATTGTTAAATTTTGGTATTGCAAATGTAGAAGTAGCGTAACTTAACATCAGGTTTGGTGTATGACCATTTTTCTTTTTGAGTTACACTCTCGTAAAAACGCGCACGCATGCGCGAACACACACGCACGCACAGGCACGCACGCACACACGCAATCAGACATAGACAAACATATACACAGCCACACACAATATGAATGTTTTATCTTTATTCAGTTACTCTGAGAGCTTATTTCCGTTTAAAACTTGGTATCAAAATTTTGGGTGAAATTCGATACCTCCTCTGCTTATTACGTATTATAGAAAGTCAGGATTCCTCAAAGTATCTGCTGCCATCGGAAATTTTCGGTGGAGTGTCATAACTTATAGGTTAAACTGCTGAAAGGCGGCGTTGACTTAGGTTGGTATGGAATAGCGTTATGGAAGCAAGCTGTTGCCAGCTGCGACGTTCTGAAACCCGCCACCACAGCGAAATGTTGCCAACACATTTTCTTTTTCTTGTTATAAACTAGCAATGCAGTAATGTGTAAAGGAACTGGCAGTGTATAATGATACGAAAAGAGAGGGGTTCAAATTATGGATTACAAGTGAATTTAAAATAATATTTTATAAATGTAAATAATATTAATATCTATTCTTGATGCATGGAAAAGTGATGAAACAGTGCAGCATTGTCAACATAGTATATACACTATAAAGTACAGAAGAATATGAAAAATATTGCAGAACATAATTCCATATCAGTAGTAAAACCAAACTAATGTACATCTCTATACAATTTTATTTCTAGGTATCACTACCTCCTTCGGAGGTGTTTTCGGTTTTACATATAAATATTTCAGAATAATGTGCAAAGTTGAAATCCAGTGTTTGCCATTAGATAGTGTTTGCTTAAATATAAAAAGATGTATGTGCTATAGAAGTTATTTATTACGTGAAGCAGTGACATTCAAATAGTTTTTCCCTGTCTAAAATGTATTCGTGCCCACGTGCTTAGGCACTGTTTGAATTTTGTGCAAAACCATGCTTTAACTGTTGGCAACGCTCCAGTCATGACTTCAACCCCACCATATAGCTACGCCGTCTTCGTGCAGTTTAAGCAAGGTTAACCAATGTTGCAGTTCAAACTACTAGATACGTGATAGCGAAAGAAGATACGCTCGGTCTGTTTTCCTTATATACCATGCTTTAATTGATCTCTTTGTAGCCAGTAAAAATGTGTCAAGTGCTTAACAATCTTGCGAGGGAAGTGAGTGTGAACTAAATGAAGTTGTAACTCAAGCCACTCTCTGCTTCAAGTGCAGGTTTAATTAAAATTAGCACCAAGTATCGACGCCACTTCGACCCGGGGTAAAATACAAGCTCGTACCTACCTTGCACCTGTTCAAACTCCCACCGGAAAGACTTATGTTCTTCTCCTCCCTTCTAAGCCCCTTTCCCTTCCACCCCATCCCTATGCGGACGACGAGTTAATTCAGTGCCTCCTGGTACATGTAACACTGACTTCATCGCCCTTGTCGTCATCTTCCTCATACGCCTAAATCCCCGAGGGCTTCTATATACTTGAGATTCGGCTTAATGCACCATGTTTCAATATGCTGCAACTTTCAACTATAATTTATTTTACCTAAGTGCACAGCAGAGAACCATAACTTGTAACCTTCCCTTAAAACCGATCTTAAGCTTTTGGAAGTGTTTTGACGTAGTATTTAGTCTCCACCTCAGGGGAGTATTGTGAGTTGAGAAAATATTAAGAGGTTACAGCGGCTAGTACGAGACATGGATTACGTGATCCTTCATACAGGCCAAACAACCACCAGGAGAACCCAGTGCCACGCAGAAATACATGACGTCGGCCTTCAGATTGGGTGACATACACGATGTACATCTGAGATTACTCTGTAACATTCACAGGATTTTTCAGGATTTATATGGTTAAAGTGATAGATCTGACAAAAATTGCCATAAATTATGAGAATTGAAATTTTAGCTTTACAACTTATTATGGCATGCGATTCTTTAGGGACGCATTCATGTAAATGTTTTCATTACGGGATTAAAATATGAGCTACAAACTTTTAACTAATTTCGAGGTGAGGGCGTACGTTTCAAGCTTTTTATAATTTTTCTCGCATTTTTCCCAACAATTTCAGAAGCATTTTAAGTATAGGAGTAGGGCGAATAGTTTTTGAACCGCAAATGGTGCCACAAGTAGTCCAAATAGGATGGGCTGCATGATTTGATTGGATCTTTTTTCACAACCAACAGCATCCCTTCTAAGATAAACTTGTCAGTTAAAGCTTGGCCACGGACAGTTGAAGACGTACCTTATAATAGGACACCCCTACAAATGCAAGCAGTGTAGTTATGCTTATAAGGAAGAAATATAGCAATCCACTACAGTCAGCCATGTGAGAGGTGGCCTGGTACTCAAAATAGAGACAACGGAAAAACAGTTTTGAGTATTCCCCCTAATGCCCAGACCAGAACCAAATTATCCCATCTCTATTTGCAGATGAAAAACTGTTTGAGGGACATATCACTTTAAAGAAGCCGTGCAGATATAGCTCAAGAAACAGCTAGCAAAAGTTTCTGCAGAAAGCTGAGCCGGGAGTAACTTTAGTTTGTGGGTGTAGTGCACTTAGATCAATATATTCATTTTGCTGTTCAAATTAGTTTTGATTTTATGCCGTATTATAGATTGCTAACTAATAATCCGTAGAAGGGATAAATATCCTTTGTTTTGTTAATGAAGCCTTTTTAATTGCCAGGATCATACATGTCAACACCAAAGGAGTTTCATCACGTAATAGTTCTCTTATATAGGAGTAAATTTACTGACATGTGAAGCGGAAACCACAGGTTTCCGATAGAAAACTGTAAGAAAGGTAAAAATATACAAATTATTAATAAGCAATTGGGAATAAATAATATATTAAATAACGTTAAAATAGATATTGTGATAGGAACAACGTGCAAATGAAATGAATATAAGGAAAAAGTTTCCTGAAGCTCGAACGAGCAGACGAGGCCGGATATGTAAGCAATAGGACAATAGAAGCTCAAAATTCCTTCGCCAACACGGAGCCTCAGACAATAGCGAGGTTTAAGGAAAATATGTAGAGGCAGGATGCTGTACTGTTATGACGCCAAAGGATCATACAACTTTAGGGAGTGGGCCCATGACTGCTACCCAGTTGAAGGTGAATGGAAATGACCAATAAGGTAAAATCGCAGAAATAAATTCCCCAATAAAATGTAGCGTAAACCACGTGATAGGCGTAAAATAGATAACAAATAGAAAAAGGGTGGAGATCGGTAAATAAATCTTTGAAGAAGCGGGGAGTAGGGCGAGGTGAGAAGCGTCACTCGGTCGGTTACAACGAAAGGGAGAAGACACGTTGGTTTAATATCTGATGGCGAGGTAATAGTGGAGTTAGAGTTCAAACGTGGTGGTGTTAAGTATTATCAAACAGACAAGGCGACGCAACGAGAGTGAGAGCAAGTGAGAAAAGCTGAGTAACCAGACAAGTAAGACCTGTGGGAATAAACAATCCACATTAAATTGAAGCAGTACTTTTCATTGGCTGGTGATAATTGCTGGACTCTGAGAGAGTACTCTTGCTCACCGACACGTAATCATTAACCATCCTGCTATACCACACCAAAAGGCCACACCAAGAGAAATTCCCACACCACATGGTGCTTCTCTTAAAGTATACTAAAATAAAATAATTTTGTCCTGCAGTTGAACTCGCGACTTAAAGATCTGTAGTCAGCGATCTAGGCAACTAAGTCACCCAGACTGACACAACACACGTAAATACGTTATTTTCTTAACCCCTTCATGATAGGAGCTTGCAATTCATGTATACAAATATTACGATGAGTAAATTATGGTTACCCACTCATGTCTCAACTCTACTCCTGAGATTTGTGGTGGGCAGAGATGAAGTTGTAGCGGCTAGGCGGTAGAAAGGTCCGGAAAGGTGTATTTCGCGTCGGGTTTAGTAATACCTCGAAATATATGAGAATCATCCAACTTTCCTTTAAGTGAATAGATTTAGAAACATAAAGCTAGTGATTGCTTAATCTCGGATACAATTAAATATTTGTTTACGTGCGTGGTGGATAGGTAATTATAATTAGGTCAGGAAATAAACCAATAGTGTTATACAGCTGTTGTCCAATATTTTTAACAATTGTTACTCAAGGACAAGTGTCCGTTTGCTTGAGGTTCGAGCATCTGCGAATGTCAATTATAATGATTAATGGTTATGATGTGTAATACCTCAGTTTTGGAGTAGACGTGGACAGCTGCATCTTGTAGCGATATCGGAACACACATTAGATGCTAATCGGTGAGTATCCGTCACTCGAGACGATAAATTAGTTTCACTCCTGTGGCGCTAGGCGCTTGAAACGTGGTATCAGTAGAAGGTTACAACTTTTGTCGCCAGGTTGGTTAAGAGACAGGACGTTTTAATAGCTTTGTAACTGGCACAAATATAAATCTGTAACATCGGTAGGAACTTTACGTGTTGTAGCATGATAACAAAACTGTTCTCGTTTTCCCCATAACGACATAGTCGTATGCGTTGGCAAACATCTAAATTTGTGTCCAGCAAAGTATTTTATTATATCTTAAGACAAAAATTTTGATTTATAGAGGTCATTCGATGACAACTGTCATGACCTAGCAGAAAATAAGGTCCATATGTGATATGAAAAAGTCTATGGAAATAGATCCACCAGTTTCTTTTTTTTTTTTTTGCCTTATTACCTATGATTATTAGTGCTTTGTTTTGTAATTTTACGTCCTCCAAAGTTACGTCATATCGGACGATGAATGAAATGGTTGAAATGATGCTCAAATGAGCCCAGGGTTCATAGAGCTCGGAGATACCCCACATTCGTCTTTTAAGACAAGGTAAAACCTTGGGAAACACCTTATCCAGGTAACTCACTCTGACCGAGATTCGAACTTGAGACCTCTTGAACGTGAGGCAGACACGCTACCATCTACGCTACCGAGCCGGGCACACCTGTTTCTATACAGCATTCTTGACAATATGGCTCTGTTAATATCCAAAAAATTCTGCGCTGCATTCTCTATGTACGAGTTACGCCCAGAAAGTAAGCTCTGTTTGGTAATAAAATTAAATTGTGTACAGATAAAGAAAAATCATTTATTTCACAAAATTCTACAACTCTTAAACTACTTTTCCATATAACTACCGAAATTTTGCAGGCATTTGTCATAGCGAGGCACAAGTTTTTGTATACCTTCTTCATAAAAGTTTACCGCCTGTGTCTTCAACCAGTTGCTAACATTTACTTTCAGCTCTACGTAATTGTTGAAGTGTTGACCGCCAAGGGAAAATTTGAGATGCAAAAAACAGATGAAAGTTTCTAGGAGTGAGGTTAGGGCTGTACGGAGGAGGAGGTGGTCAAACACGTCCCAGCCAAATCCATGTAGGGTAAAAAACTGAAGTTCACTACCCATTCGTTTAGTTTTGAGTTGTTCAGTAAGAATCTTTGGCACCCAACGTCAGCAAAGTTTACGAAATTTCAGTTTTTCGGTAACAATTTCATGAGCTGGTGATCGTGAGATTTGGGGAAATTTCATAGCGAGAGCACTAATTGTGAACTTGCGGTTTTCCTGGATCTTTTCATCAATCGCTTGAACCAGTTCTTCTGTAACCAAAGATGGACGCCAACTTCGTTCTTCATCGTGCACTTCACTACGTCCTTCACTGAACTTCCCACCCATTTCCTCGCCATTCTATCACTCATCGCATTTTGTCCGTAAACATCGCAAATTTGGCGATACATTTCAATTGGTTGTACTTTCCTAGTATTCAGAAAACGAATCACAGATCTGATTTCACAAGCGGCGGGATTTTCCATCCACACCGACATTGTAAACAAGCACAACAAAGCGTACGTGGCTGACAGCGATCTCACAATTGCGCATGTTTCTTCTCCTTGATACAGAGCGTCTACCGCGCATGTGCGGAACTGCGATAGCAGCACTGCAGCGGAGATGAATTGAAACAGAACTTACTTTCTGGACACCCCTTGTATATGATATAGTGGATGAAAAGCCTTTAATGCATATTTAAGATATCTAAATTTAGTTAGCTATTTAGGTTGCAGTTAAATTATAGCTAACAGCAACAATTAATTCATAGTTAGAAAAACTAAAGAGATCTTATATTATAATACGTTGATTATGATTCATAAATTTTCATAAAATGAATGTAAACAAAACTACAACTAAAAACTGGTTTCCAGTAATCTTCTAAACGAAACGACTACTAGTGGTAGCCAGTAGTCAACCAATCACACTCAAGTTTTTTTCACCTAGAACCATCACTTCACTTTAGCGCTTCCCACACTAAAACTATATTCTCTGGAATCCTGAGACAAATTCTCGGGATCAGAGACATTCTTTTCAGAGGGACTTAAACGAGAGGTGCGGTTACGACGGTAACGCTTGGAACTGGCTTTCGGGTTGTTCCATCCCTACTCAGCAGTCCACAGCACCAAGTTATTCTCGCTTTTGTTTGAGCGAAATGCTGGCTTGATTACTTTCCTTTTCGTGACGTCCTGTCCTTTCATTTCATTTAATTTTGTTTCATCATCTTCTGAATCCAGTCTTCTTGGCAAGAAGATTGGTAGCGCTGCTTTGAGGTGCAACATGTCTTCTTTATCTGCTATTGCTGGCATATGGAACGCGCTGTGATTGCCTGTCCCCCAAGGAACTTCCGAAATCGAGAACCGTGTGGTTGGTGGATACTCAAAGACCACTGTCGCCAAGCTGCAAAAATTTTCAGGAAACGTTAGGGATCCCACGCTCCGGTAAACCTCCTGTGCAGTCCCATCACCTCTCTTCTGGCCTCCCTCCCACCCAGGACTTGACATACAATAATTTGCATGTCAGATTGTGTGAAATTATCTCCGTTGTTATTTTATTCCTTGTATTTCTTATACTCTCCTCCTGCTGCCATCTAAATTATCCAAACTCGACTTCCTATCCAAGCATCACCAGTTCTAAATAAAATGCTGTCTTTTTATATCTGTTAAAATATTTTACCTTCATCTCTCTTCTCTCTTTACAGTCTCTACATAATTTAATCTATATGCCATTTTAATTGAGCAAGTCCAAAAAATCTGGATAGTGTTAATAAACATGCTTTTACGATTAGGTAACCCAGGTGTGATTCTCATGCATTCTCTGTCCAACTTCGATTGTTAGGTGACCATATTTTACAGCGTCACTATGAATAGATGCCCCTTGGATGGTAGACAAATCCAAGGCAAATCAAATAGGGGTATGGATTAAATTTTGTGTACCTTCCAGTGGCAATTCTGTTTGTGCAGATTTTGACTGAACCAATTCCTTTGGGCAGGCCCCGTAGGTCATTCGGTAGAGCACCTGCCTGCTGTGCAAGTCTCCCGGGTTCGATTCCCGGCTGCGGCGGAGATGATTCCCCAGACTCTGGAAGTATGAGTGTGTGCGTGATTAAAATATACAAGCAATCCAACATATACGAGTTAACACCAGCGATATGCTACAAAGGAGAAAGGCCACCGATATGACTACTGCAGCTAAAGGCGGAGTATAATGGAACAAAGAATATTTCTTTGTCAGAGAGAAAATCATACATGATGCGCAAATGAGATAAAAAAGGGGCTGTTTTTGTCAGGCTTCACAGGCAAGAGTTTCCGGAATCGAATATCGTTTGGAACGGGGAATACTTATTTAAGGGAATCATTTGCCAAACCGCACAGTCTGGAAGCATGAGTCTGGGAACCCGAGTGTACATGCGAAAACCAATCAGCATTAACCTCAGAAATTTGGCGAATAAAATCACCATCAGTTATTCCTCAAGTCAAATGCCTGGGTATGGTCATAGGAGTTGAGGTGTGTCATACAAAGAAAATAATAAACAAAAAGGTACAACTTATGAGTTTTCGTCATACGCTCCACAGCATCATCGGAGTTGATAGGACAGGTCATAGAGGCAGGCGAATTTAACTAGGAGTACCAATAAGAGCAAAAACTATAGGAAAATAAAAATACTGAAGAAATAACTTAAATTACGTGTTGCATACCAAAAAGTATAAACACTTCAATTTAATAGAAATAAATATTTGTAGAAACGACTTCATTTTATATGTACTTCTGTGCAGTCGAAATATGAGAGTAGAGTAAGCTTAAGACCACCTTGGTAGCGTGTCTGTTTCAGTTCAAAAGATCCCTAGTTCAAATCTCGGTTAGGGTGATTTATCTGGATAAGGGTTTTTCCCGGGTTTTCCCTTATCCTCAACGACGAACGTCGGGTTACTGAGGTCTGTGCTCAGACCCTGTGCTAATTGATCCTGGGCTAATTTGGGCATCATTTTCCACATCTTTATTTACACTTTTTGACATAAATTAGTTCAGAAAGTACTAAAAGAATATCAACTACAGTTGCAATTCTTAAATGCAGTCAGTAAGGTAGCCTTCTTTATTCTCAATCTGAGCGACCCTTGATTCCACTGATAAAGTGAATTAGCCTAATGATCTGCCAGCTCTATTGGTCAGCAGTGGGCATTTTTCACAGCCTAATTGCACGTATTCTTTATTCTGATCACCAACTACTTGAGATACAAATTCACGGAATTTAGTTTTAACAGATATCTTCTTGTTTCCAGTGCACTGAGGCCAAAAGAGACTTAATATTTTCAAACACAATGCATAAGCATATATTGCAGGGAATCTGACTTTGGAAAGACAAACTAACAGAACGTAAATATGAAAAATTTTATAAACTAGCCCGCGCATCTTCCTTATTGTGTCTAAAAGGTGCATATGCATCTTTTATGGTAACCACCAGGTATGTTCTTTTACTTAACCATTATTGCGAACTCTTGAATGCATTAACCTGGAGCCTGTTATGACTTGAACATTCCTCGTAAAAGTCAGCAATGAATTATTATAACCTCTTCAGTGTATACTTGGGAAATATCTGTGCAACACGTTTCCTGCAATTTCTAAAATGCTGCCTAAATTTATACGCTGTTGCAGTATCATTATAGCGGAGCACCTTTTTCTTGTGCTTTCAATGCATCTTGTTTCTAATTAGCTGCATCCGCTTATATATTACGTTTTTTACTTATCAGTTCTTTTTCTCCTTTAGTTTGCGATCTTTATTTTGCCACGGCAACGAGCTTTTTGAGCCTTCATAGCGACCTTGTTCCCTTAGACGCTGTCCATATTCATTTTGTCTTTCTGTTTTTAAGATGCCTGCCTTTGCACTCATGAAGGTGTATCAACTAAGAGCAACAGAAAGCAGCAGGAGCGTGGAATGTCAGTCTATAATAATACTGTTCTTGAAAATGTACTCATTTTAGAAAACAAAGGTTCAGAATACTTATTGATCAAAATTGTCAGAAATAATTTTAGAAAATCAACCCCAATATATTTTTCTTGAAAAACGTATGTCGTGTCCTTATGAAGGTGAACTCAAATGATGTTCATCCCACTTTTCGTTTTGGAGTTGTGCTGCTCTTGTACGCGCGCGCGTACAAACACATACCATACACATATACGCGGATCTTTGTTGAACATATTTTTCTATTCAGAAAATCCAAAATGAAATATGGATATCGAATTCTTGGGTGGAATGCGCACGCCTTCTATCTACTCCGATTGTACGTTGTAAAGAAAGCAATAAACGTGCATTAAGGCGGAATAAATGTAGCCGGCCTCTGAAAGCGGACGGAAATGACTATATACTATATTCGGAGGAGAGACTACATTTTACTGGATATTCGGTATGGTGAAGAAGACAACGTCCTCTTGAAATAGCGTTGAAAGATGAGGATCATTTAAATAATAGTCCTTTAACATACGAGTATTTTAAATTTATTCGTAGGATTTTGGTAACTGTTTTGGGCGGTAAATGGTTTTGAATTTGTTATCATATACATGAATTTAAAGTCTTCAGTTTATAGCATACGGTTCCGCATTGGGATGTTCTGTAGTTGGTCTATTAGAAATTTGGGTTTAGAGAGGGCTGTTAGGAACTTCCCAGCGAGTTTGTTCAAAAGTAAAATTGACGCTTCCCTCGTAACGACTATCACCATTATGTTGAAAGTACTCCTCCTATTGGTCAAAATTTTGAAAGTGTTGTTTTGCATATCATGGCAATCCGAAGCCTTCTATACCCATTTCCCATTTGGTCCATCTAAAAGAAATTTGTGAAAACATAAGTGTGGCATTAAGACCAATTAATTTTAATTTTCACCAGTGAAACTTCTACACTGATTTAAACATTCTTGGCATGATATTGGAAATGCAGGAAGTGTATTAGAACATTCTGCTGCTTCTTGTACTTATTGGACAGTTGTAAAACCTGGAAGCAAAGAAGAACTTTCAACACAGGAGAAGAAAATGTTAAGTATGTCCCAATGTTTGATCCAGTTAAAGTACGACAGCGCGCCCTCCACATAAGGCTTGTCCTAGAGAATATATCTGCAAAAACTTTTGGAAAGGCCAAATTAATGTGACCTGAATACCTGACAGACAAATTTAATTCTAAATCAGTCGCAAAACTGAGGGAAGATGTTTATGTGGGGCCACAAATTAGGGAATTATTGCATGATAAAGAATTCACAATAGTTAAGTGAGACTGTTGAGAGATTTTGGAATAGCTCCAAATGGATTTGCATGAATATTCTTCAGAAAACTAAGGCTGACTACAAACAAGTATTGCAGGAACTGTCATGGAAAACTCATTTCTAGATTACCAATTATTTTCATGAATGTGGGAGAATTTGGTCACAATACGAAAAAAACGAATGATAATCGTTACCAAGAGTTGGTATGAGGCAATCCTGGCAGAATAATACTGGAGGCTGTATCGTTAAAAAATTAAGTAATCACAGAAACAACAATAACTAACAAACTTCCACTTGTTTACACACGACCATATTTTGCTTATTGCTGAACAGTTGAAATGACAAAAATATTTTATAGTTTTTATATTTACTTTGCATAAAATTATTGTTCACAAAAGTAACTGGTTAACTCTTTTCTAACGGAATGTGCTAAACATATATTTTCCCGCCTGTTTTTAGAAAGTGTGATATTTTGGGGAGGAACTGCTAAAAAAATTAAGTGTTGCAGTATAATGAAAATCAGATTTAGAACTTGTGCAACGACATTGCCAGAAAAAAGTTTAGGTATGTGCGTATGAAGTATGTTATTTATTACATAATAATAATATGCAGATATATAGTTATTTTGAAATGTGCGATTTACGGAATACATACGTTACGCAAATAAACTGTAAATAGTTACAAATTCCGCTGAAAAATTTGGTATAGAAAAATCTAGATTCATGTTTGGTGGTAAAATAACCTCCTTCTTGCTGACCAATATATTTTATACAAGAGTAAGTAAAGGGAGTCATGTGGACGCAAAACATATTTCTTTCTAAATTTTCCTCTGTTTGGCGAACCTGAATTTTGATTACTTTAACAACGAACTATTCGCCCGCCTCGGTAGCGTGGTGGTAGCGAGTGTGCGGGTAACTCTAAGCTCTATGGACCCTGGACTCATTTGAGCATCATTTCACCCATTCCATTCATCATCCGATATGTCTTAACGTTGGAGGACGTATAATTAAAAAACTATTCAAATAATTCGTATTATACACAAAAAGTATTTAATTCAACATAGAGTATGGATATACATAGGAAACTTAAAAGTTTCTTTCGCTCTCTTTACGCATCTTCGGTATTATATCCTGACTACAAACCACACTAGCCTTCTACTCATATTATGTGTGATAAGTAAGGAAGTATTATGTTCCACCAAAAATGTGATACCGAGATTTCACCGAAAGTACATGTTCTGAATTTATCACTCCCAACAAATTAATCTTATGGAACTTTTTTTTTTTTTCAAATTTAGTTTTCTCAAAAATGTGTTTAAAATGTTTCTGAAAATACCAAAGTTTAATATATT
Organism: Mantis religiosa; assembly: GCA_030765055.1. Classification (NCBI taxonomy): domain Eukaryota; kingdom Metazoa; phylum Arthropoda; class Insecta; order Mantodea; family Mantidae; genus Mantis; species Mantis religiosa. Next base: position 132,756,488 of record CM060947.1, read on the forward strand.
ACCACGACTTTTTTAATTTTTTAGAAATGCCTTCAAAAGTACACTTCATTCAGGATGGCTTTGAGTTAACTAGTATACGATATAGGTAAATAATTTGTTTCCTCCCTTTCTCGTCAAAGATGAAAGGCACTTGGGTTTCCTCAGAGCGAGTGAGCCGAAGTATCTGATCTGAGAGATGAAATCGGGGTTGAGGGGTCGGCCCAACGCCTGAGATGAATGATTGATGGAGCAATTGGTGGAATGATGGTGGAGAAAACCGGAGCACCCGGAGGAGACGCACCCCAGTGCCATGTTGTCCACCACAAATCCGACTTTGCAGTCGCCTGGGACCGAACCCGGGGCTTCTAGGTAATAGCCAAGAGGTCTAACCACTCAGCCATGGCGAGGCCATGGTAAATAAATTCTTTAGATTCTTGAAAGTTTAAGGACATTAAAACATTTGAGTGTCGCTTAGTGCCAAATGTATTCCCTTTGTACTTACAAATAAATTTGCTACTAGGTAATTTATGCAACAATTTTTGGAATAGCATGAAGTAGAGGGTTTTCCCTTATCCTCAACGACGAACGTCGGGTTACTGAGGTCTGTGCTCAGACCCTGTGCTAATTGATCCTGGGCTAATTTGGGCATCATTTTCCACATCTTTATTTACACTTTTTGACATAAATTAGTTCAGAAAGTACTAAAAGAATATCAACTACAGTTGCAATTCTTAAATGCAGTCAGTAAGGTAGCCTTCTTTATTCTCAATCTGAGCGACCCTTGATTCCACTGATAAAGTGAATTAGCCTAATGATCTGCCAGCTCTATTGGTCAGCAGTGGGCATTTTTCACAGCCTAATTGCACGTATTCTTTATTCTGATCACCAACTACTTGAGATACAAATTCACGGAATTTAGTTTTAACAGATATCTTCTTGTTTCCAGTGCACTGAGGCCAAAAGAGACTTAATATTTTCAAACACAATGCATAAGCATATATTGCAGGGAATCTGACTTTGGAAAGACAAACTAACAGAACGTAAATATGAAAAATTTTATAAACTAGCCCGCGCATCTTCCTTATTGTGTCTAAAAGGTGCATATGCATCTTTTATGGTAACCACCAGGTATGTTCTTTTACTTAACCATTATTGCGAACTCTTGAATGCATTAACCTGGAGCCTGTTATGACTTGAACATTCCTCGTAAAAGTCAGCAATGAATTATTATAACCTCTTCAGTGTATACTTGGGAAATATCTGTGCAACACGTTTCCTGCAATTTCTAAAATGCTGCCTAAATTTATACGCTGTTGCAGTATCATTATAGCGGAGCACCTTTTTCTTGTGCTTTCAATGCATCTTGTTTCTAATTAGCTGCATCCGCTTATATATTACGTTTTTTACTTATCAGTTCTTTTTCTCCTTTAGTTTGCGATCTTTATTTTGCCACGGCAACGAGCTTTTTGAGCCTTCATAGCGACCTTGTTCCCTTAGACGCTGTCCATATTCATTTTGTCTTTCTGTTTTTAAGATGCCTGCCTTTGCACTCATGAAGGTGTATCAACTAAGAGCAACAGAAAGCAGCAGGAGCGTGGAATGTCAGTCTATAATAATACTGTTCTTGAAAATGTACTCATTTTAGAAAACAAAGGTTCAGAATACTTATTGATCAAAATTGTCAGAAATAATTTTAGAAAATCAACCCCAATATATTTTTCTTGAAAAACGTATGTCGTGTCCTTATGAAGGTGAACTCAAATGATGTTCATCCCACTTTTCGTTTTGGAGTTGTGCTGCTCTTGTACGCGCGCGCGTACAAACACATACCATACACATATACGCGGATCTTTGTTGAACATATTTTTCTATTCAGAAAATCCAAAATGAAATATGGATATCGAATTCTTGGGTGGAATGCGCACGCCTTCTATCTACTCCGATTGTACGTTGTAAAGAAAGCAATAAACGTGCATTAAGGCGGAATAAATGTAGCCGGCCTCTGAAAGCGGACGGAAATGACTATATACTATATTCGGAGGAGAGACTACATTTTACTGGATATTCGGTATGGTGAAGAAGACAACGTCCTCTTGAAATAGCGTTGAAAGATGAGGATCATTTAAATAATAGTCCTTTAACATACGAGTATTTTAAATTTATTCGTAGGATTTTGGTAACTGTTTTGGGCGGTAAATGGTTTTGAATTTGTTATCATATACATGAATTTAAAGTCTTCAGTTTATAGCATACGGTTCCGCATTGGGATGTTCTGTAGTTGGTCTATTAGAAATTTGGGTTTAGAGAGGGCTGTTAGGAACTTCCCAGCGAGTTTGTTCAAAAGTAAAATTGACGCTTCCCTCGTAACGACTATCACCATTATGTTGAAAGTACTCCTCCTATTGGTCAAAATTTTGAAAGTGTTGTTTTGCATATCATGGCAATCCGAAGCCTTCTATACCCATTTCCCATTTGGTCCATCTAAAAGAAATTTGTGAAAACATAAGTGTGGCATTAAGACCAATTAATTTTAATTTTCACCAGTGAAACTTCTACACTGATTTAAACATTCTTGGCATGATATTGGAAATGCAGGAAGTGTATTAGAACATTCTGCTGCTTCTTGTACTTATTGGACAGTTGTAAAACCTGGAAGCAAAGAAGAACTTTCAACACAGGAGAAGAAAATGTTAAGTATGTCCCAATGTTTGATCCAGTTAAAGTACGACAGCGCGCCCTCCACATAAGGCTTGTCCTAGAGAATATATCTGCAAAAACTTTTGGAAAGGCCAAATTAATGTGACCTGAATACCTGACAGACAAATTTAATTCTAAATCAGTCGCAAAACTGAGGGAAGATGTTTATGTGGGGCCACAAATTAGGGAATTATTGCATGATAAAGAATTCACAATAGTTAAGTGAGACTGTTGAGAGATTTTGGAATAGCTCCAAATGGATTTGCATGAATATTCTTCAGAAAACTAAGGCTGACTACAAACAAGTATTGCAGGAACTGTCATGGAAAACTCATTTCTAGATTACCAATTATTTTCATGAATGTGGGAGAATTTGGTCACAATACGAAAAAAACGAATGATAATCGTTACCAAGAGTTGGTATGAGGCAATCCTGGCAGAATAATACTGGAGGCTGTATCGTTAAAAAATTAAGTAATCACAGAAACAACAATAACTAACAAACTTCCACTTGTTTACACACGACCATATTTTGCTTATTGCTGAACAGTTGAAATGACAAAAATATTTTATAGTTTTTATATTTACTTTGCATAAAATTATTGTTCACAAAAGTAACTGGTTAACTCTTTTCTAACGGAATGTGCTAAACATATATTTTCCCGCCTGTTTTTAGAAAGTGTGATATTTTGGGGAGGAACTGCTAAAAAATTAAGTGTTGCAGTATAATGAAAATCAGATTTAGAACTTGTGCAACGACATTGCCAGAAAAAAGTTTAGGTATGTGCGTATGAAGTATGTTATTTATTACATAATAATAATATGCAGATATATAGTTATTTTGAAATGTGCGATTTACGGAATACATACGTTACGCAAATAAACTGTAAATAGTTACAAATTCCGCTGAAAAATTTGGTATAGAAAAATCTAGATTCATGTTTGGTGGTAAAATAACCTCCTTCTTGCTGACCAATATATTTTATACAAGAGTAAGTAAAGGGAGTCATGTGGACGCAAAACATATTTCTTTCTAAATTTTCCTCTGTTTGGCGAACCTGAATTTTGATGCGCGTGCGCTACGTGCAATACACACATACACAGAGACACGCAAACACATACATAGTTAAGCGGTTAAGCGCAGAGGTTCAACTCCCATTAGTCCTGGACACGTAGGACCAAGGACCCGGGTCTCCTTCTACCCGAGAGCCCCACTCCGGGGCTCTTTCCGTAGGACAATACCTGATTTCTTTAAAAGTCCCCCCGAAGACGAGATGGAAGTGGATACGCCACTTACGCACGTCAACCCCACAGGGAAGACTACTGAAAACCTCGGTGGGGCCACCTCGTGATCTAGCACACCTTCTACTAGCTCTGCAGGCTAGTACCCGGGTCTTATGAGGCAACCCTCTACCCCCTCCGGGCGGCCGAAGCCTGGCCAGAGGTACCCAATTCCCCGTGGGTATCGGGAACACACTGCCCCCTCGAGTCCAACCCAATCCGAACAACTCCCCTACGGGAGGGGCTCGGCAGTTCGGCCCGAGGTTCTTCTAGTAACGTCAGATGTACTACGATTGCTAAGGGTCCGCAGCTCCCGCACCTCGGCAGCTGAAGGGAAATGATCCCCTCCCCTACGGGAACTCACATACACACACACGCACACACATACACACACGCACACACACACGGTAGGGATACACTTGCGAATCAGCAACAACAAATGATGGCATAGAAAGCTACAGAATCCTAAACGGTGGCGTCAGGGTAAAAAAAAAATAAATAAAAAAATTAAAAAAACGAGAAGAGACAATCAAAAATGGGAAAGAGAATAGTAAAACACATGTAAAGGACAAGACATAAAACAAGATTTTCCCACAGTAGCAAAACAAATAAACAACAAACCTAATACACCCTAAGAGGACATGTTAGACTGAAAGCCTTTTACAAAAATCCATGCTGCACACTCCTGCAGCAGAGTTGACGAAACGGCAGATCAAATCCTGTACCGCATCAAGGGAGGGGGGGGGGGGAAACTTAGGATTCAAATAAGGAAGAAAGGAGGAAAGTGGTACACAAACCAGCATTTGTGGGATGCTAACCAAAGGACTTCGTGAATAATGTCAACACAATCAATCTAGAAAGTGCAGAAAAACTAAAACTGAAGTGTAAATAAGTGGTTCTGAAAGACTTCAGTTATTATGTGAACACAATAATCTGAAGAACACAAAGAAGTTTTAAGACTTCAAGTAATATGAGCAATCAATCCGGAAACAAAGTAAACCAGTGCATGTAGTATTATTAAGGTAATGGAACATGTGGATGGATAAAGGATTATAACACACACACACACACACACACACACACACACACACACACACACACACACACACACACACACACACACACACACACACACACACACACACACACACACACACACACACACACACACACACACACACACACACACACACACACACACACACACACACACACACACACACACACACACACACACACACACACACACACACACACACACACACACACACACACACACACACACACACACACACACACACACACACACACACACACACACACACACACACACACACACACACACACACACACACACACACACACACACACACACACACACACACACACACACACACACACACACACACACACACACACACACACACACACACACACACACACACACACACACACACACACACACACACACACACACACACACACACACACACACACACACACACACACACACACACACACACACACACACACACACACACACACACACACACACACACACACACACACACACACACACACACACACACACACACACACACACACACACACACACACACACACACACACACACACACACACACACACACACACACACACACACACACACACACACACACACACACACACACACACACACACACACACACACACACACACACACACACACACACACACACACACACACACACACACACACACACACACACACACACACACACACACACACACACACACACACACACACACACACACACACACACACACACACACACACACACACACACACACACACACACACACACACACACACACACACACACACACACACACACACACACACACACACACACACACACACACACACACACACACACACACACACACACACACACACACACACACACACACACACACACACACACACACACACACACACACACACACACACACACACACACACACACACACACACACACACACACACACACACACACACACACACACACACACACACACACACACACACACACACACACACACACACACACACACACACACACACACACACACACACACACACACACACACACACACACACACACACACACACACACACACACACACACACACACACACACACACACACACACACACACACACACACACACACACACACACACACACACACACACACACACACACAAATCTGTGCCCACACCACAAATCTGCATATCTAATAGCCCGGTTTCTGGAATATTTACTAGGCCTTATTATGCAAACTTCATTTTTAACTTCATTAACTTCTGAATCAGATTTCATAAAACAATTCACAAATTTTGCAGATATCTACTGTCTACCTTAACGAACTAACTAAACCAAAAGATTATTGGATTCCAGTAACCGTACATATATAATCTATTTAAAATAGTCTTTTTCTACTTTACTTCTACTTCAACAATATAAATCAAGTCTACATTTCTACTACAACTTTAATTCTTACAACAAGCTACGAAAGATTGTTTTCCACACTTTTAAAATTTCCTTTTCTGCAACTGGTATTCAAAGCTTCCTCCTACTGGTATTCATATCCTAAATGAACTGGCATCAGTAGATGGAGCTGGTTCGTCAGTTCCAGGCATCCGGGTAGTCATCTCTCCGCTTCTGCGTATCTGTCCGCTCTGATACTTCCCATATATTATATATTCTCTCTTCTGGTATTCTCTTTCTGTCTATGGTCTTTCTGTCTTTATGTCTTCTTTCTGATGTCCATAATTGACGTCTTAAATCAGATCTTCAAGTCTGGTAATCTGTATCTTCAGTTTGTCTTAGTCCTATCTCCCTCCGACGATCTCCTAAGTTATAATGTTTTCTCATCGATCGAAATGTTCTTTCATTTCTTTCTTAAAATACTTTGTCGCGGGTCATACACACACACACGCACACACACACCTAGTCCTAGCTCTTTCACCAGAAAGAATACCAAAATAAGAATAAAAATTAAAAATAATAAATAAAGCATATTAGCAAAGAAGTCTTTTACACATAAAGCCACTTAGTAGAAAGTATTTAATTTACAGAATCTTTATGTAAAATAAGATAAATGCAATGGATGTTCCATTCAAAGCAATATACTGATTTCTTCAGCTAATTCAGGTCTACACCACCAGCTACTCTATTCTCCCATTACCATTGTACCTAGGTACCTGTAAAGAGTATGAAATAATACTGTTTTTATAAATTTCTACCTTTAGTAATATGACGCATATACATAGAGCATTTTTAAGAATAGTTGCACAAAACGAGCAGAGGAAGTCATGTGAAGGAACATAAACATTTTCAAAATTGTAGTACAGCGGCAGAGAAAGTAATATGAATTAAAACATATTAGCTTTGTTTTTAATACGTACTATCACACACGAAAGATGCATATGCCAAAATTGCTGATGTTTGCGCAGAACAATTCAGTATGGAATATTTGGTTCCTTCTTTTTGTGCGAATTGCCTTGCCATAGCCATTATGTTCGCCGGAAATGTGATTGTATTCGGAAGCAGCTGCAGTCAGGGACTAGGGATAAACAGATTACTCTCTGTTACAAGCGGCTAATGAGGATATAAATTATTCAACTGGTCATCTAAAATGGTTTCATTAACCACAAAACAACTGAGAAAAGAGAATTTCTCTAAAGTGCGACATCTTATGGAAGGACCGTAAATATTAAGAATTTTATATTTTCTAAAATGTTCTAAAAAAGATAAAATTCCTAATAATGAAAAATCTCGTATTTATCAATTTAATTGCTTGGATTGTGATCAGGTTTATATTGGAAAGACGAGATATTCATTCCGATGCCAGTCCCGATGCGCAGCCGCCAAACGTAGTTTGGAAACCAGAGAGAAAGAACACATTGCTCTCCAGAAGACGTGATTATATCTGAACAGACTATACATACACTGGACTCACCGTGTATGTGCGATAAGCTGAGGTAAACATCTCTGTTTTGCGAATTTTTCCCGACACGTTCACACGCTTTGCCATGTAGTAGTAATTTAGTAGTGCTATCTGTAAATTTATTCTATTCCAATATTTGTTTTGGAATAGACAGTCAATAATATGTAATATTATAAGTAATATGTAATATAATACATGCACGCTTGAAATATTTATCATGCAGCTGTTAGCACAGTTATTCCCAAAATTGTATCACGAAAATCCTTGGCAACATTGTGAAACTACCCCCTCCCTAGTTTGTGTTAATTACAATGGAAACAAGAATAGAACCATAACAGAATTAAATGTGTTTTTATAATATAAGAATAAATATGTGAGTATTAAGTTTTCATGCATGTTCATACAATGCCTATGTTTCTCAAAATCCTGTCAAGCTGACATGTATTGCTCCACATTCCTTTTCCTTCTCCTTTCCTCTGATGGCCTAAGTATACATTTGAACATGAAGTAAACAAAGTCCTGTGTAATGTCAGGTCGGATATACTCATCTTGATACCTCTGCCATGATGAAGGCACTTTCGTTAACTTGAGTGGCAAACCTGACGGATTTTTCTGTCTTATGCTGGTGATAATTTATTCCACTGCGCTTGCATTTAATTTGTGTTGTTTTGAAAATGAAAATCTTACAGATACCTTTGAATGTATTAAAACACACTATCTTATTAAGTAGGGAACTAATTTTTATTACTCAATACACTATAGCATGATAGCAGTCAATAACGGTTGACGATGTTCGATCTTGACTCAGAATAGTACTTGACCTAAATAATACATTTAGCTTTCTTCACGTTGGCTTCATGTTGGTGTCAGCCGGCGAAGAACAGAAACGTTTGTCATTATCGTATGCATGCCACTGAGAGGCAAACGAGACCAAACAGAATTAAATGAAAGATAGAATTGTATTAATTTTAATGTAGATACTATTTGTTCTCTATATTAACTGAAGTTTTAATTCTGTTTCCTTAACGTATACGTTACTTTAAAAATCACAAAGAATCGCGCATTTTAAGGTCCTATATGTTATGACGTAAAGCTGAAATATAATGATACATTTTAATGGAGTAGGCCACACTGGTGTATCGTATGTAGGCCTTTTGGCCATTTTTTGCGCTTATGTCATGACCTGTTGCACAGAGAGGGAGAGAGGCACAAAAAGTGACCGTGACGACGTGAGTAAGCATTAACGGGGCACCTAACATCGTCAGCTGCAGCGCACCCTAAAAAAATCAGACCTACATTCAAGTCATAATCCCTGGAGTTTTCTGAAGAAGCACCCGTCCGACATCACCCAGGAATCGGCCTTAACTTCTAACCGAGCTCAGGAAGAAACCTCCAGAAAGCGCCAAGTCGCATAAGGCCGAACACGTGGTCGTATCGTGGTCTGGTTAATGATGCATGTCTTTATCTATGAGTGGAGTAATTATGGTATATTCTCGCTTCAAAGAAAAGAAGAAAGAGTGATTTGGAAGTGAGAGAGCATGGTAATCAGTGTTAGCTCAAAAGAAGGAACACCAGGGGACAAATTGAGTGTGCTTCATTTACCTACCATTCTACTAACAATTCATACAAAAGCTCATTCTATGTCATTCTTGACTTGTGCACTTTCACAGATAAGAACACATACACTCAAACATGTTTTTAAAATAAACTGTTTTTGGACACAGAAAAGCACAAAACTAGCATTTTTATGAAATATCATTACCATATTTATTTTGGCTAGACGATATAAGTAAATTGCAGAGAAAAGTAAACAGTGTTTACAGGAAAGACACAATATGTCAGTATTAGGTCCCTATTCTTTACAGAAGTTAATTAGCTGTAATTGACGTTTCTCACATTTCTGGGTCGAGTGGATATATTAGAGAACTGAGCTTGCTTCAGGAAACACTCATCTACTGCAGATTAGGAAGTACTAGACAAAACACCCATTAATTACCATCTCTCCAGACTGACATTTACATGACCCAGAAACGTACAAATTCTTCTTGCATAATAGCCATTCAACTCGGCTTCGTATAAGCTTAATAAACAGCGGTCAAGCACTTTAATATATCTGCCCATTATAAGGTGATACGTATTCCTTAAATACCATTATAGCTGCCATATTGTTTTATTTATGTTGCATTTGTGACGGTAAATATTTAATGAAATACTATTTTAAACGAACATGCAGAAAACAGAGTCGCACCTTCACGCGAATGAAAAATAATGGCAAATATTCTAAGATGTTGCACAATTCATTGAACTGCTAAAACTTAAAAGATAAGGAAAGGTATCTTGATCCCAATTTTATTGTATTTTATTACTTTTATGTTTGTAAGTTGCATGGAATTCATTGATATTGGAGAGCACTTCACTTCGCATGGGAGACCCCATGTCATACGGTCTCACGATAAATATGACCAATGACATGCTTGGTAGAATCATCCAATCATTGGAACTCAGACCGTCAGTCAACAATGTTCAGTGCTTTACTGTCTTAAGGGTTTAATGATGATGAGGTGTACTTAAGGGTGCACAACTGCGCAGTCATTAGCGCCATTTGGAAACGAAAGTACGCAAAAACCCGAATAAAAAGAACTAAAATATCCCTAAATACTAAATAAAATGATCAGTAAAATGCACACGCACAACATGGCATAAGCCAGAGATTAAAAATACAAAATAAAAGGCATAAAAGGCTAAAAACAGTTGGACCACTAAATTCGAAAATTAACCTGTAAAAACAATTTAAAAACCTTAGTCACAGCTGTCTCGTCATCCGCCAGTATCTCTGCCAATCTGACCGGCAGCTGGAGAAAACTGCGGAGACGTGCTAAGCTAAGACATTCCACAAGCACGTGGCGAACCGATAGGGCTGCACCGCACAGCGGGCAAACTGGAGCAGGTTCCTTATTTAGTAAAAAACTATGTGTAAAATAGCAGTGGCCAAGGCGTAACCGAGCCAAACAAAACTTCCTCCTTACGAGAGGGACGACAGGAGGTTACCCACGGAAGCGGAAGGTTCTTTACGCGCCGGAGTTTATTCCTGCGGAGAGTAGACCACTCTGCCCACCCGCAGGACTCCACAGCTCTCCGCAATGTCGGTTTCAAATCTTCTGGAGTATAACCAGCTGTACATACACCCCGGGCTGGGTTGTTGCCGACTTAGCTGCCAAATCCGCACTTTCATTTCCCGGCAAGCCAACGTGCGCTGGAATCCAGGCACATACCGTGTTCACACAAGAGATGTATGGAACGTGGAGGGCAACCTGGATGCGCTGTACTATCGGATGGTAGCTGTACAGCTGCCAAAGGCTTTGAAGGGCACTCAGGGAATCGCTTAAAATTAAGCAGTCACGAATATTGCAGCGACGGACAAATAAAGTAGCTCGGTATATAGCATAAAGCTGTGCGCCAAAAATGGAGGTGCATCCATGGAAGCCGAATGTAGAGGGTTCGGAGCCATGAACATAAGCACATCCAACACCGTCTACGGTTTTGGATCCATCGGTGTATATTAAAAAGTGGTCCGGATAACTAGATAAGAACTCTAGAAAGCAACTGCGGATAGTTGAGGGAGCCATCCTAGACTTCACGTACCGCGTCATGCCCAGATCGACGGGTGACATGCCATGCAACCATGGAGGTTACACTTTCTCGCTCTTGGAAAACATCGTTGGCGGGACGTTGTCAAGCCTGCCAAGTAGCTCCCGAAAGCGAAACCCAGGTGGCTTGGGGTTGCGTGAGGTGTCCGCCTAAGTGTTTAAGAACACCCGGACGGGAAAATCGTAAAATGTAGACGAACTTCAATATATACATTCATCTGGCCATTGCAAATAATAACCTCAAAGGATATTCTAACATAACAGTTATTATTACTATTACTTAAGGGGCAGTTAATTTATGCACGTTGTTCATATTGTCACCCAATTATCGGAAGGCACGACCGACTGGCAGCTGGGTGGGCGACAGGAGGCATGTAGGCCACGCCTACCCATTTATCTTGTAGCGTTTACTGAGGGGAGGGTTGGAAAAGCATCACTAGCCGTCTCTTTCCCCTCTGGAACAATCGGGATGATGTTCTGGGCCACGAAACTTCCACACACAGTGATCTGCATACATTAGGGATACAGTGGACGAGTCAGTTCAGTTCTTGGCGAGCAGCCGTAAAGAGTGCAGTGCTAGAGAACGGACTGGAATACTGTGTACCTGTATCAGAGGAGTTGTACGTAACTGTGAGTGTGGAGTGGACCTGTGACAGACGAACTGGTGGATTGTAATTGTGTGCGCTACGTAATTCTATGTAATCGGCAAGTGTTCCAATTGTAATTTGGTGGAAATAAAGAACATTTTGAGTTTGTGCAATTGGACTTTTAATTTCACGAACACTCAAAGTCACAATATTTACACTTATGGTTTTCTATCTCTCAATACTAAAAATTCTTCCAGTAATGAACTAAACTTAACGCCTTTTGTTCCATTGTTGTTGAACAGTTTTATACAATAATCCATAACTGACACACACAACGTTGTATAGTAAGGAGTTAATTTCAGTTATCCTCCTCATTAAAATATTCTCATTACAAACTTTCTTGTAGGTATTCACGAGGGGGTGTCGTAAAGTTTTATCACCCAGTAGTTTTTATGCTAGAGTGATGAAGCATTTTCAGTGTGGTCATTGATCCTTCGGGACATAATGTTGGTAGTTTCAGTGATTTGAGTCCTTTTGTTTTATACAGTGAGTGCCTGAGGTGTAATATGTAGAAAATTGAGGCAGGTAGTGTGACCAAGTTCCCGCATATGAAGGGCAAAGCTGCTCGGTAAATTCATGATGATACGAAGGCCGTTTATGGATATGATTTCCCATTGTATGACACTACTGTGAAGTGGAAAAGAATTTTCAAACTGGTCACATTGAGCCAAGAGCTGAGTCAAGAGCTGGTAGACTTTCAATGACAGACCATGCTGCCACAGTGAAAAAAGTGGAGTGTTCAATATTGAAAGAGAGATGAGCAGCATGAGACACATCTTAGTTATGGTAGTGTGTTGAAAATTATTCATGACGAACTGCACATGTCTAAGGTGTCTGCATGGTGGGTTCCACGTTTGCTGACCCCTTTACAAAGACAAACGTCGCGTGACATTTCAAGACAGATGTTGATGCTGTTGGAATAATATGAAGATGACCTTTTTGATTGTCTGGTAAACATGGATGAATCCTGGATCTATCAGTATTGTCACCCCAAACGTCGGAACTCCCGATAGAACCGGCCGGCAGTAGGGCCAGACGGAAGCATTCAGCCACGCCTACCCATTTGTCTTGTGGCGTTCACTGAAGGGAATGGTGAGGAAAGTGTCACTGGTCGCTGGCCGCCTCCTTTCCCTCCCTTTGACGTCTAGAACAGTCGGGATATTTCATCTAACCCGGAACCTAATAGATAGGTCAGTTGGTCTTATATAAGCTACGCGCCGGGCCGGAGAAGAGTTCAGTCCTTTGCGAGCAGCGTGAGCAGCGCTGACTGAGCGAACGGACTGGAAGGCTGTGTACGTGTATCAGAGGAGCTGTACGTGATTGTGAGCGTGCAGTGGACCTGTGACAGACGAACTGAAGAATTGTAATTGTGTGCATTACGTAATTCTGTGTAATCGGCAAGTGTTCCAACTGTATTTCGGTGGAAATAAAGAACATTTTGAGTTTCTGCAATTGTACTTTTAATTTCACGAACCCATAAAGGCACAACTCGTGTCAGGAGTGGGATATTACAGCGATGGAGGCTGCATTAGCACAGAGTTAAGAAAAGTTGGAGACGGCAAATAACAACTTGGCCGCGAATATGAACGAATTAACAGCGAAGACGGAAGCGGCAAATAATAGCCTGGCCGCGGAACTAACAGCAAAGACGGAGGCGGCAAATAACAACCTGGCCGCAGAGCTGAAACAAATAAAGAGAGCTAACGATAACCTTACCGAGAAGATGGAAGCTACAAACAACAGCCTGACCGCGAAGATGACCGAATTGACCCTGGAGATGAAAGCGGCAAACGAGGCCCTCGCCGTAAAGTTCGAAGAGCAGTTGACCGGCGTGAGAGTTGACGTCACAGAGCTCGGCAAGCGGATGGGTCAAGTGGACTAGGGCGTCGAAGATCTGGCGAGCCGCGTTGACGAGCTGGAGGTAAAGGCTGACAGCAACGCAAAATCCCTGAACGCCACAAGATAAATGGGTAGGCGTGGGCTCAATGCTTCCGTCTGGCCCTACTGCCGGCCGGTTCTATCGGGAGTTCCGACGTTCGGGTGACAGTATAATCCAGAGACAAAAGCCATGAGCAGGGAATGGAAACATGCCGATTCCGCCCCTTCCAAAAAGAGGCAAAAGTGCTTTCAGTTTTCTGGGACTGTCGTGGAGTCATCCTTACAGATTATTTTGCCAAGGGTCACAATATCACTGGCAGATACTACTGCAATCTTCTGGACAAGTTACGAGCAGCTCTAAGAAACGACGCGTAGGTCAAGAAGCGCTGGGAAAAATGTGTAAATCCGGATGGTGACTATGTAGAGAACTAACAAGCACATATCAACACATATATTAAAGGGTGATAATTAAAACTTTACGACACCCCTCGTTTAATGTCACTGTAATGAATATTCTGTGTTTTCTAATATAATACTTAGTTTGCTGTATACCAAGATTTACTTTTAAATGAAGCTGGTGACCATCTAGTTCAGAGGCCATAAACACACATATTTATCTAGAAGTAATCCTACAGACTTTTTCTTAATAAAACATTAACATTAATTCTCTGTGTAACCAAAGACATGCATTTTTCGTTTAATGTCACTGTAATGAATATTCTGTGTTTTCTAATATAATACTTAGTTTGCTGTATACCAAGATTTACTTTTAAATGAAGCTGATGACCATCTAGTTCAGAGGCCATAAACACACATATTTATCTAGAAGTAATCCTACAGACTTTTTCTTAATAAAACATTAACATTAATTCTCTGTGTAACCAAAGACATGCATTTTTCGTTTAATGTCACTGTAATGAATATTCTGTGTTTTCTAATATAATACTTAGTTTGCTGTATACCAAGATTTACTTTTAAATGAAGCTGATGACCATCTAGTGCAGAGGCCATAAACACACATATTTATCTAGAAGTAATCCTACAGACTTTTTCTTAATAAAACATTAAAATTAATTCTCTGTGTAACCAAAGACATACATTTTTCTGAGTGCATCTTCAATACACTCCCTTTTACCCACTAATATTTAAATGTTATAAAACAGTTCACATGTAATCCGTTTTGTTTCAAGTCTAGTACACAGTTGAAAATTTTTATACAATAACAATTTAAAATACAGAACATCTTAATGCTGTCACTATTAATGTTTTGAAGGTTGTAGCACGAATGAAGCAACACAAGGTTCTTTAAATTGAAAACAGTAAATACCTAGCTATTTCTCGCTAAAGATTTGAATGGTTTTCTGTGATCCGTTTAACACTCACCTAGAATAAAAATTGAATTTTGAGCACACTTAAGACAATTCTTTCAAAATCATAAGGTTTACACAAGCACCGAAATACCCAGTTGAACTTCCCATGACCTGCTAAATATTTTTGCGGTTACTGCTGGGCGTTGCTATTGGAAACTTTTCTCTGTTGCCGAAGCTTCCCTCGTACTCTGAAGTAAACTTTGTTTACAGCAATCAGCTCGCTTCTGGCCCCATCTTTCAGGAGAACGAGGAATAGGGTAATGCCATGTTGACTACAACACTGCCACTATTCGATAGTGCTCAATTTAATTACTTTTATCTGATAGTAAACCCCCTATACTCTGTCCTGCATATGCTTTACATCGCAATGGCCAAATTAAGCATGCAACGACACAGTACAAAGGTAGTCACATTTTTAAGACCTGGTTGTTATGTAATGTAAAGTTTTCTTCTCTCTCACATATAATAAGTTTTTACTCACTGGAACTTTCCAACCACTGACAAGGAATATCTCGAAATATCTAACTCCACAAAAATGTTATTTCACATAAATATACGTCTTTGCGGAGTAAGATTTTCATCTATCTCCTAGGGTATGCCAACGTTTCAGAAGTTATCGAGAGTGAAGGTGACTTCAGATATTATTCTCAGAAAATTTGGATACATTTCATTTACCATGAAAATAACTGGAATTATAAATATTGGTAGTCATTTTGGAGAAAACAAAACGTTTCGAAAATAATTCGATGTGAAGCATAGTCCGGGATGCGGAAACTTGTGCAAAGTCTTCGTGTTGAGTACTTGGAGGTTAGAGAATTTAAATTTAAATTTAGTGGTGAAACCGACTTCTTTTAAATTACGCTGTTATTACAAAAATAAACACAAATTGTCACACGCAAATACACAAACACACACAAACACACACACACACACACACACACACACACACACACACACACACACACACACACACACACACACAGAGAGAGAGAGAGAGACAGGTATCTTCCCAAAAAGTTTTTCTTTTTCACTAGAAGCCCAATTTATAGTGAAATCTTAATATCAAATTTTTGGATAGAATACACCTCATGTATGTGTTATATACCCAGTAGAGGAAGTAAACAGTAATATGACAAGAATTTTTGTTGCAGAGTAATTCTAAAGGATTTGAGTATACTAGCCCAGACATAGTTTTGTTATTTGTGAAAGACTATTTAATTTAATTAGATCATTTAAATGTATTTTCACACCCTGTCCAATCACGGAACTCCATAACTCCATAGAACTTCGTAAGGAAATCCTTTATAGATTCTCTTCTATTTTGTTTACAATTTAAGCAAAAATTCAACCTTCATAGAGCACTGGCGAACATGTAACTCGGCATAGGAAGTTCGAACGACTTAAAGCTTCTTTATGCCTTGAGTATTAATAGCCAATGTATATTTGATCTAAGTAATGTTTTAAAAATGCTGTCATAGTGAGACGTCTGAATGCAAACATCCACCACTGTTCATTTCATGATGGCTGTGATTAGAAGCTCCTCTTAGTACACAATAAAGCAGTTCAGAGTTTTCCAATAAGTGCCACAAGCATACAGATAGGACAAGGTAAAGGGAATTGAGTGGGGAAGTTCAGAGACTGTTGATTCTGTATGCACCCTTTAAGTTGATTTTCATTCTGACTGTACCACACAAGAGGACTCAAGTAAAAGTTGCAAAGCTCTCTCAAAGACACAAGACAGAGTTTGAAGGGATGTCCAAAATCCTATGAAGGCACAGATGGCTTAGGTACTATATTTGGGTGCTTGAGGCATTAAAATTGAGCAAATCAATCATTTGTAGATATACAAGTCACCGTCAATATCATCGCAGTTTATTCATTGCTGCAAGCTAGTGAATGTTTATTAACAATTAATATGGAAGGATATAATAAGGCAAAGAGACTACATAATTATTGAAAAGTAATTTGGTGATTGAAGTCCGAGATCTAAGCTCTTAAAGGATTTTAAGCCACCAAAGCTATGTTATCTCAAAATAAATTTAAGAACGCACGTGAAAAATATTTGGAGAATTTGTGTCGTGCTAGCATGTTTCCATAGTAGCTTAATCGGTTAGAACAATGACACGTAAAATTGAAAATCCATCGCTTAAATACCAGTTGTGATATTGACTTGATCTACGTGAATTAACATTAATTACTGTGTTTTGTCACTTCGGTCATGTACTTTCTACAGGTTGAATCAAACACGAAAAGTACTCGGCATGGTCAGATATCTATGGCAGGCAACAAACTGCTTTTAGCGATCCCATTAATTGTTGCTGCACTGCTGAGAACAGTTCCTCCGAATTGGCGTAGTGAACTTCTCTCATTTGATTCATACATACTCCAGCGAAACTACAAGACCAAAGTAGCGTAGGTAAAGTTGGGAATTGCTGAGAGCAGTTTATACCTGTCGGCTGTATCTAAATGACTATTACACACTTTAAGGGCTTGTATGGGTGAATAAGATACCATGAACGATAACATGGTTCTCCCACTATAGTACCTTTTGAGCTTCGTCTGCTGTATCTTCGTGGGACCACTATAACGCAACTGTGCTTTGATAGTAATGACTCTATATGCTTAAGTACCACTTCAAAATAAAACTTTAACAGTTCCCTTAGACGCACTCATTCATAGCCTAACATCCGTCTCTGCCATAAATTACGCAAGCAAGTCTTTTTTCTAATTGAAAAAAATAAATCGTGATGGTGTCTTTCCCGCTAGATGACACTTTTGACGTCTCCAACATCGCCGTATATGCGGAGGGCTGCTGTAGTGCTGAACTGGGGTTTCTCTATCAAGATAAGTATGATTAAGTTAGTTATATTTAATGGTCTCATACTATTTGGTGATGTAGAATCGAGTAATTTATGATCATTGTACTAGAATATGCAAGTGCTGGAATATAATTGCCAACCTCCCCGTAGGGGAGGGGATCCTTCCCTTCAGCTGTCTTGGTGCGGGCCCTGCGGACCCCTAGAACTCGTGGTACCTCTGCCGTTACTAGAGGAACCTAGGGCCGAACATTCGAGGCCCTCCCTGATTGGGAGTTGTTCGGATTGGGTTGGACTCGTGGGGGGCAGTGATTCCCGATACCCATGGGTAATAGGGTACGTCTTCGGACGGGGTTGAGGGAAGCCATTCATATTCCCGCATATTAGCCAGCATAGTTAGTAGAAGGTGTGCTTGATCACCAGGTGGCCCCACCGAGGTCATATCGGTAGCCGTCCCATTTTTGGAGTTGGCGCGCGTAAGTGGCGTATCCACTTCCATCCCGTCTTGAGTCCACAGGACCAGATGGGGGGGAACTTGTTAGTCTCTAGGTCTTGCCCTATGGAAAGCCCCACCGAGGTGCTGGGCGCCCTTTAGGGACAGCTCGGTAACTCCCTGGTCGAAGGTGGCCCGGGTCCTTGGTCCCATGGGTCCAGGACTAATGGAAGTAGAACCTCTGGCATAACAACAACATATAATTTCTAACCTATGATGCATGGAAACATTTACAGTTTAAAATAAGTTTTGCCGTAATAACAATGAAAATAGTAACCCTAGGTGAGGCATTGAAATATTAATCGGGGAGTTCCTTTGCAACTATATCAAGTGTGACAACCCCACAATCTTTAGGGGCTATGGAATACGAATAATACTGATACGCATGATTTTGGGTTTTCCGCCAAAATATGTCTACTCTACTAAGTCCGATGTGCTTATTTTAAAACTGTAATCTTTTTTTTTTCTACCACATAACACTTTTTTTTACAATTAGCAGTAATTGATAAAATGTTTGGATGTTCTGCGCATAAATGTTGTATGGAACTAAGAAATACAAACTAATAATTTATTTTTTCGAATTAATATGTTTTATAAGAATGACAACAGACACCAATACTGCCTGCCTTGGTAGCG
Organism: Mantis religiosa; assembly: GCA_030765055.1. NCBI lineage: Eukaryota > Metazoa > Arthropoda > Insecta > Mantodea > Mantidae > Mantis > Mantis religiosa. Next base: position 132,775,944 of record CM060947.1, read on the forward strand.
TGATGGTAGCATGTCTGCCTCACGTTCAAGAGGTCCCGAGTTCAAATCTCGGTCAGGGTGAGTTACCTGAATAAGGTTTTTCCGGGGGTTTCCCTTATCCTGTAAAGCGAATGTCAGCTAACTCTAAGCTCCATGGACCGCGGACTCTTTTGAGCATCATTTCATCCATTCCATTCATCGTCCGATATGACTTAACGTTGGAGGACGTAAATTAAAAAAAAAAAGACACCAATACTAAAATTAGTCTGAAATGTGTAATGTTGTATAATGGACATAAATATGTATCATCAGTTCCAGTTGCCCATTTAGTTAACCTCAAGGAAACACATCATAACCTAAAATTACTTCTAGAAAAATTCAAATATGCAGAGCTTAAGTGGCAGGTATGTAGAGCTTTAAAATTTATTGGCATGCAACTAGTACAGCAATAAGGCTATACTAAAATGTCATTTGTGTGTGGGATGGTGGAGTCCGATCCAGCACTGGAGAAGAAAACTTTGGAAGCAGAGAGACAGCCTCGTGCCAGAAATGAAAACTATTCACAAGTGTCTTATGGACCCATAAATGTTCTCTTATACCATCTTTAGACATAAAATTAGGCTTAATGAAACAATTTATTAAGACTTTAAATAAGAATGGGAACTGCTCAATCTACAAAAAAATCCCTGAAACATCTAAAGCTACATTAAAGAGGGAATATTACGTAGTTGGGCTACAATTTAGGAAGTTGTTTACGTTATTTGAAAAAACGATGACAAATACTGAAAACCGGGCATACCTTGGTCATAAGACCGTCATCGTAAACTTTCTGAGAAATTACAAGGATCCAAATTACAAAAATAATATGGAAGATATGCTTAAGAAATTTCAAAAGCTGCGTTGCAATATGAGTGTGAAAGTACCTTTCCTGCAGTCCCATTTACACTTTTTTTTCAGAAAATTTCGGCATAAAGGAAATGGAAAGACGTGCATTGAAAGGCAAAATGTAAATAAGAAAAAGAAACCGGTGTAATTTTTAAATGTATGTGATTATTTAGAACAGATATGAAAGATTAGTTTATTTTGAAGAGTGTTGTGCTGACTTTTGTAGACTTATTAACATTTATTTAATAACGTAACATAAATTCGATAGAGCTGAGTATAAAAACCCACATTTTATTAATTCTTATATTCTGAAGGATTGGTACGTGATGTACAGAAACTAAGTTCATATTCTGATTCAGCTTACTCCAAAGGATAATCACACATTAAAATAAAAACCCCAGACAAAAAGTCAAATTTTGCGTATTAGTGTAATCGATCATAGAAAAATACCTCTGCAGTATAAACGATTGCGATTCTAAGATAGTCACCAAAAAATTATGAATATTAGAAATACACGTTTTCTGTCAACAAACTCCCGTTACTTCATAACCACTGCACCAGAGTTCCTAAATATATATTGCCAAATCTTAAACCATTTACTCTATTATGAAGTACATCTATGGTTTGTTAAGTTTTGATAGCTATTTTATTTTTCTAACTCTATAACCTTATACATTTACTTCTATACAGGCACATATTTGCAGGGAATTCTGATTTCTAAAATACTGAGTTCTAATTACTCGAAAGTTGATTTAATGTATCCCTTGTTGACTAAGTTCACTGGAACACGTAATTTTCTTAGTTACAGTGAGTAACACATATTATGTGTTTCAAATGGGAAGGTGTTTGTCCTTTGAACGCTACTAGACGAGCAATCAATCGAAGTCCTGCGGTGTTGTCATATTGCATTCCCTCTAAGTGGTGTATGAGGAGCGCCAACCTAATCAATTTGTATGATTCGCGGTAAGACAAAAACTCAGATTTTGCCAAAACTGATCCATGTGGAAGATAGAGAGTAATGTATCTAACATAACCATGAAAGCCCCATACTTTTACCTCAAATAATATTTCTAATACAAATAAATACCCCACTGTTACCTGTATTATAACAATAAATCGCGACATAAGCATTGTGTGAATATCATTATTGGTTGGCATGTATGCGTGTACGTATACTTGTAATTACTCAGAACTGAAACGAAAATGTTTGACATGACGTGATAACAGAATTACTTTGATTAAGCCAATTCGAGCGAGAGGAAACAATAAATTTCCTGTTGCCCTGGCAGAACGTGTCTGGTCACATTATTTCTTTGTTTATGAATGGTTCGTAGTCTCTATTTACTCTAGAGTTCAAAGTGGTTGGTGTGTATGTATGTAAATATTCTTTTAATTACTCAGAACTTAAATTTAAACTACTGACATGACGTTATATAAGAATTACTGTGAATAAGTCAAGGTGTTAAATTCGAAAAAGAGCAAACACTTCATTTCCTGTTAGCCTGTGGAATGCTGTATGCTTACGTTTGTCAATGAATGCTTGATAAGAAGTGTTTATTTATTCTGGAGAGTTCAGATCAATGTCAATTCAGTTGTTCTTTACACAATGGAGTAGGAGTTAAACAGTGCAATGGATTCTTGCAGTGAAATTAGTGGCGAGTCGAAAAGGCAGTTACTGCGAAATCAGGCTCCGGATATTATTTTTAAGGCGCACACACTCTTCAAAAAACTTTCGGAAACAGAAACTTAAATGATTTATCGCAAAGAGTACTTCCGTTTAAAAACACGGAAAAAGTGTATTAGCTGGATCAACTTGTAATTGAAATGGGACACGAAGTAATACGCCTCCCACCTTACCACTGCCAATATAATCCAATTAAGTTGGTGTGGGCTCAAATAAAAACGGGGATTGCAAACAGAACAAATACTTTTAAACTGACGGACGTTGAACGACTTGTTCACGAAGAAATTGACAAGGTAACACAACAGGACTGGGAAAACTGCGTGAGGAGTGCAGAAAACTTTCAAGGAGACGATTTTAAGAAAGAAATAGCACGTGACCAAATTTTGGAACCTATAATCATAAACTTGCAACACTCAGACGATGAAGACAGTGACAATGACGAATTGTTTCTTAACGGAAGTGACATTCATAGCTATATGGATGAGCCGCTGGCACTTCCATTGGAATAGAAAAACAGGTAATTCATAAAATATAATTATAGTTACATATTTAAAAATATACATAATTTGTGAAAATTCTTTTTTCAATTTTGATTTTGGCAACTGCATCATTTTAAAAGTTTGTAAAATATAATTTGCTTACCCTTATGACTGCGCCAAGCAGAACTGCATGTTGTATGAGTGTGCGAGAGAGAGGGAAATATAGGAGTGGGGTAACAAGCTGGCAACGCTGAGTGTGATACGGCATCTGATTTGCTGGACTCCAGAACTCTTCCCATTTGAAACACATAAGCATTTCCCTCAGTATGTAACTACCACTGTTCCACTCCAGTTGAAAACGGTTTTTGTTTGCCCATATTCGTATACAACATTGAAGCTCTTGTCTTCACAATATAGAAATTCACGTCTGAATTGCGTAACCTTCTGTTCAAAAAGAAACTGTAACAAAAAATATAGATGTGTAATGCTATGTCTCAGTGCTTCACACAAAACGTTATGTTTGTCAACGTGTAATTGAAAAAAATAATTTTAAGACTCTTAATTCTCAAGAACCTGCCTCAAAACATCTGAAATCCGTAAAATTCTTTGTTTGCTACAACATTAACGAAACTGGCAGAAAATATTCAATGTAAATCGTATAAAAGACATACAAATTTCAGTAATACATATTTAAACTGACAATATTTGCTTTTGAATTTTCAAAGTCGAATACGTTTCAACATTTTCAATAATATTAATAGTGTGTTATGCAAATTGGAAGAAGTATACCTTAATTATGCTTCTAGTATGTTCTATGACATAGACACCAATTTTTGGTTTACTCTATTGCAAATCCTCAGCGCTCTAGAACCTGTATCCGCTTTCGGCGGCACTGAAAACTCTTGGGACTAAACATTACCAAGGAATTCACATTCAAATGTTGGTATTGATCGGATATACGAACTGCACCCCTCACGAACAAGTAACGGTTGGCGCTTCAACTGCCAAATTACGTCATTATCATGGAAATCACACCACGTGGCTGTATAAATAATAGAGACTAAGGTCGTGATAAATGTCAGCTCTTGTCCAACGTCATGAGGGCAATTTTTTTTCATGTCTCAGCAAATGTTTGTAGAATTTTTTTACACAATAATGCTGGGTATTAAATTATACGCTATCATACGTACAGAAAGTTGTTACTTGGCAGAAAAATGAGTTAGAATAGAGGAATATTCCTTATTATCTACTCTATTAAAAATACATGGAGAGAACTGCAACTTGTTTAAGATGATGATGATGATGATGATGATAATGATGATGATGGTGATGGTGGTGGTGGTGGTAGTGGTGGTGGTGGTGGTGGTAGTGGTGGTGTTGGTGGTGGCGGCGGCGGCGGTGGCAGTGGCGGTGGTGGTGGTGGTGGTGGCGGTGGTGTTTAAGGGCGCTCAACTACTGGGTCATCAATGCCCTTAAAAACCAATAGGTTTAAAAACCAATTAAAAGGCTAAAAGCTAAGTGACTAAAACGCAATAAACCATATAAAAACAAAGATAAAACACTCTCACAATGATGTGGCAAAGACTAAAATAGAAACTAAAACCATTAAAACCTGAAAGGAGATAAAATGGTTAAAATACCTAATTGCTGGGACATAAATCCTAAAATTCACAGATAAAACGAACGCTAAAACATTGCCGACTACCGCCGTCTCGTCATCCGCGAGTATCTCTGCCAAGCAGGCCGGCAGCTGGAGAGACCTGCGGAGACGTGGCAGTCTAAAACAATCTAAAAGTGCATAACGCACCGACAGTTGGGCACCACAGAGCGGGCAAACTGGAGCCGGTGTTCTGTTTAATAAAAAAGCTGTGGCTAAAATGACAGTGTCCAATGCACAACCGAGCCAAAATAACTTCTTCCCGCCGCGATAAGCGACAGGAGGTCACCCAGTGATTCGGAAGCTCCTACACCTTTGTTGTCCGGAGAGTAGACCACTCATCACGCCAGCACGAGAGCGCCGTCCTACATACAGCAAGCCAAAAGTCTTCTGCGGTCACAGATGAAATGGTTTCACTGGGATCTATGGTTGCCACCTCGGCTGCCGAATCCGCCATTTCATTCTCCCGCAAGCCCACGTGACCACGTTCCCATGCACAAACCACGCTAACGCCAGAGCAACTTGTTTAAGGATAAGTAGCAACAACGTTAGGTGTTAAGGTAAACATGCTAACCAAGTACGCGTATTAATTCCTCATAATATGTCACCGGTGTATTCCACGTAATGTATCACATTTTATAGTGGTTAAGCACTTGATGTAAAATATTTAATGAATGTTAAGGTTAGTTAACGATAAGCAATAAATACATATTTCGAAATTAAGATGGTGTTCTGGAGCAACTTGATAGCTTGCGAATGTCAGGAGCAGCTGTCAAGAAGTAAGATTGCGATAATGTCAAAGTACTTTATGTACTTACAGCATACTAAGTCGCCAAAAAATGCACGTATATCATTGTATATGAGAACCTCTAGTGGCTTACCGGGAAAAATATAAGTCAGTTGGAGAATTTAATGTTATGACGGCACGTTGACCATGGTAGCTCAATGTTTAAGAGCGACTGGACGTAAATCCGAAGATCCGTTCAATTCGCGGATTCGATCTATGTTTAATTCGCGGCCACGGCATTGAATTTTTGTCTGACGCTGTCCATGCAATGTCAAAGTATACTTTTATTGGTATTCAAGAATAACCCATTTTATATGGCCTACGAATTTGAAGAAATGTGCTATTAGAAGGTAATTTTTGTGTCATTCTAAGTTGTGACGAAGTGAAGTAATCTAGTTCGCAACGTTTTAATGTAAATATGTAATACTGCTATAAAGCAGTTGTGAAACGTCCGAAGAAATATAAATATTGCAACACACTACCACCGATCGCAATTTTTGTGTTGGAGTCGCGAAAAGCCAGTGCTGGATGCGTACGAAAGAAAGGGACAGAAAGCTACGCGCGGGCAGAAAAGCAAGAGACAGAGAGTGATGGGCGCGTGTACTGAACGCTTGCCGAGAGAGAAAGAGACAGAGATAGTCTGAATTTTCCCGCTGCATCGTGACTGTTACCAGGCAATTCAATGAGTTATTGAACAATGAATGGAGGTATAAAAGTACCGCGGCTGTCAGCGGGTTAAGTTGCTAGTGCACAGTGAATTGTGAGTTGCAGATATTTGAAGTGCACCGCAAGTAATATCTTTCGTTAGTTTACGTGTGTTGAAGCAACGAGAGACCTTGCTGACTGCGTTTGTGTAAGTTACGTAATTTTGCTGCCTAGGGTTGTACAAAGTGAGTCTTTACTTGTAATATAGAGCATTTTAAGATTCTGCAAACAAGACTTTTAATTTCGCAAACCCAGCACAGTCCCAATACCATAAAAAGCAAATTAACTTATTTAGGGTATGTATGGAAAAAAAGATTTGCTAATGGAATCAACTGAAGGGATTAAAAACCAGAAATGCATGCGGAGAAAACGAGATTTTGGATCATCATTTTATTTCTAGGCAAACAGAAAATTGGAAAGGAAGAAAATTTAACTAACCAAAGAGCATGAACTAGTTATTATAAAAGTTTGTGTTTATTTTGACATTATTACTCACTATTTTATTGGTAGTCACAGCTACTCAAACATGCAGAGAATTTGACAAACACTATTGCCATGCTTCTGGAAATTCAGGAAGTTAATACATTGTAATCAGGAGTAAACGGTTCATTCCATTAAATACAAAGAAGTTTAAAGAATACTTGTAAGTAACATTTCTTTACATTATGCATTCAAGTAACAAGATCCGAAAAAAATACATTTTTAATATGTATTAGAAAACAATTTTTCCAGACGAGAAGACTGATACGGTTTTATCTTGAAATGTTTGTTTTAACTTCCCGTAATTTCGTACCTCTTAAGGCTACATAGCCAAAAAGTGCGTATATGCCAAAGTTTGTGTTTGCCTTCTCATCCATCCTTAAACATTTTATACAAAATGTATGGCAATGTATATTCCATAAATCTCTACTCAAATGACATATCATAGTTATATTGATTGCTACACCAGTTTGTGTCGATAAATCTTACATTCCCGAAGTTGAGGCCCATAAAAAGTGTAACTTATAAATTATTTTTGTCAGTAAATATTTCAGCTGTTAATGTAATTCTCGCCAGAATAATGAAGTCTTACAAGTCTTATTCATCTCACTCATAGTTACACTTACTGACAAAATTTTTAAGTAAAGTTTCATAAAGAGAGTATTTCAGTCACTAAAAATATCTTTAGAGAAAAAGTATTACCGCATCCCAAAACTTAGACCATCAACTTAAATCTGGAACTTCCCAACTTTAAGTCTCTCACCGTTTACGTAGTCGAGGACTCATTATTATAATGCAAATATTTTGGAGTCATGAAACAGCATATTTTGCGATGTGAGTTTGAATTTTACTTGCGGACATATTCTACTATTTACTTTCTGTTTACCGTTTTCGAATGCAGGCCACATCCCACCCCCTACAAACTTACAAGTGTGCACCTAGGATTAGATGCCTGATGAGGAGTAGACCAGTTCTGGATCAAGAGTGATAAAAGAACAGGTGGTGGAATGAATGTAGGGTGAAAACAGAAAAACCAAGAGAAGACACCACAAAATCTCAGATACAGTCTCCTGAGATCGAACCCGAAACACATTGGTAAGAAGCGAGCTGTCTAGCCACTCGTTCACAAAGTCATCCGTTAAGAACAAACCAAGTACAGCATTAGAGTTACTACGGAGGATACTCAGCGCTGCGATCATACTTCAACCATTGTATCTATGCTCTAAAGTGGGGCATCCCCGGGAGATAGGATGAGGCGAGAGGAGACAGAGGGTGGAGCCACAACAGTACAGAGGACAGGCTCCCTACATTTTACTTGATGGAAACTCCTTTGGCAGGCTGGAGCAACGACATCTTACCGGTCTGTGGTTTGGAAACACTCCAACCTTGAGTCCGGGTTCGGAGTCCGGCAGTCGTCTTACCGAGAGCATAATCATCCTGCCATGCAACGTCAAGACACTCGCCGAAAATTCTTTCCTCAAAGGGATCGCCAGATGAGAGATGATGTAAAATGATAATGGAGATGAAATGGAGGGGCAATCAATTCGGGAGATGTAATCTTCTTCTTCCTCTTCTTCCTCTTCGTCCTCCTCCTCCTCCTCTTCGTCCTCCTCCTCCTCCTCTTCGTCCTCCTCTTCGTCCTCCTCCTCTTCGTCCTCCTCTTCGTCCTCCTCCTCTTCGTCCTCCTCTTCGTCCTCCTCCTCCTCCTCTTCGTCCTCCTCCTCCTCCTCTTCGTCCTCCTCCTCCTCCTCTTCGTCCTCCTCCTCCTCCTCCTCCTCCTCCTCCTCCTCCTCCTCCTCCTCCTCCTCCTCCTCCTCCTCCTCCTCCTCCTCCTCCTCCTCCTCCTCCTCCTCCTCCTCCTCCTCCTCCTCCTCCTCCTCCTCCTCCTCCTCCTCCTCCTCCTCCTCCTCCTCCTCCTCCTCCTCCTCCTCCTCCTCCTCCTCCTCCTCCTCCTCCTCCTCCTCCTCCTCCTCCTCCTCCTCCTCCTCCTCCTCCTCCTCCTCCTCCTCCTCCTCCTCCTCCTCCTCCTCCTCCTCCTCCTCCTCCTCCTCCTCCTCCTCCTCTTCCTCCTCCTCTTCCTCCTCCTCTTCCTCCTCCTCTTCCTCCTCCTCTTCCTCCTCCTCTTCCTCCTCCTCTTCCTCCTCCTCTTCCTCCTCCTCCTCCTCCTCCTCCTCCTCCTCCTCCTCCTCCTCCTCTTCCTCTTCCTCTTCCTCTTCCTCTTCCTCTTCCTCTTCCTCTTCCTCTTCCTCTTCCTCTTCCTCTTCCTCCTCCTCCTCCTCCTCTTCCTCTTCCTCTTCCTCTTCCTCTTCTTCTTCTTCTTCTTCATCTTCATCTTCATCTTCATCTTCATCTTCATCTTCATCTTCATCTTCATCATCTTCTTCTTCTTCTTCTTCTTCACTTCATGGCATAGGCAATCAAGTGCCTGTTCCGCCTTCGAAGTCCTCCAGCTATCGTTTCCTGGGTCTGCCCAACGATCTCCTACCTTTAGGATGATACTGTAATATATATAATTAACTTACCCAGCATTCTCCTGGCGACGCGGGAAACCTCCCGAAAAAAAACCTATTGGTCAGGTAGGTCGGGCACAGGAATGGAGCCCGGACCTCCCACAAATGAAACCGCTTGAGGTATCCATAAACCAAGTATAACACACATGTTTCTTTTGATACGGTACACAAAATGTATTTAAAAAATGGACAAACTCGGACATTTCATTCCAAACAAACGTTTTATATCGCAAGAAATGCATATTATACGTTTTACTTTCTCTACCACCTACTTAATTAAGTAGGGAAAGTGCTGTATTAAATGGAAATACATATTTTGAGTTCCCCGAAAGCAAAATATCCACTTAAAAAAATATGTTCCGACCCTTTTGATTTTCCCAAAAATGACTAACGATTTTGATTAAAATACCATATCTGTTAAAATGCTATATATTTATCATGACAAACGAAATGTATATTTTGAGTTTTCTGGAAATATAATTAGAAATTCCTTTCATTCTGAATGATTTTTGCTTAATTCGGATACCGTAAGATACAGAAAGAACGTTATTTTACAAAACACATTGGTCTCTAATCATTTTAGCTGTTGTCAATGCAAAGAGAACGGCATTTCAAAGTCGTCGCATAGCGACCAGCTTTATAATATTTGGTTATCGCTGAAATACAACCATGTCCTCCTTGTATTTACAAGAAAATTAGGATAAGACAATTTCTTCAAACGTTTATCTCAACTAACATTGAGTAGGTGGAAGAATAAATGTTTTTATGGGACACTGGGACACTGCGTTTTTAGATTTATACATATAAATGTTCCCCAAACCTTCCTTTATTGAATTATGGTAAGAGTTTTTTTTATTTCCGCCATTTTAAAGGTCTATGGCAGAATTTAAATTTTCAGGACATGGCTATTTAAACGTCCGCTTTCTCCTTATCCAACATGATGGCCTGTTTTTGCCAATTCTGATCGTTTTTCAGCAGCTTTTTCTCTAAAACTGCGTTCAAATCTTGCAGCATAGCTTAGTGCGACTATCTAGAAACAGTTTGGTAAACTATTACTATGTATTCAATACAAAGTGTTTAATCAGAAACATTCAAACATAATTGCCATATATAAAGTCGACAGCACACCTTGTACGTTTTAGCACCTAAGAAAATACAAAAAAACAGTTCATAGTACTAGCAATTATTCTATGTTATTTGCAATAAACTTAGCGAATACTTGTAGATTCATTCTTGTTTTGACTGCCTGTGTTTGCTCCAATGTATAATGGCGACTTCTAAGAGGGAAATGTGCTTTTGTTTAGTTTGTTTTAAATAAAGAAATAGGTGTTTATGCAAGTTATTTGCTTTACCTGTAGTGTAGTATATTGTTAACTACATAAACAGCATAATGCATGCTGTTTCATCATGTTCGCATAAGCCAGTGAATAGAAATAACGAAAAGAAAGCAGTTGTAAGAAAACATGGTGCAGATAGCTGGAAAAGCAAAAATTGAGAGCTGATATCCATTTCAGTTGTACAGTTGGACATAGAGGATCATCTAATATTTCAGCTTCACATTTGCAAATGGACATAGATAAACATGCTAATGCTATTCAAACTATATTTGTAGAAGCTAGAAAATTTTTTCAAGATTTCAAGAACTAGGTGCAAACTGTGTATAGTAGATAGTGTAAATAGTAATTTAAATAGCAGACAGTGGATTAGTGAAAATAATCAGCAAATTTTGAATACCATTGTACATAGCAGTAGAGATGACCGTGTAAATAATGTGCAGAGCAGTATCAATAATGTGCAGGATAGTGTAATTACTAATTTTGCTGCATATTTTTAGAAAAATGATTTTTCTCCACTTTACATTTTTAATACAGTATCTGCTTCCACTGCTTTAGTTTTAGAGCTATGGCTCTGAATTTTTTTCAGCATATGCTCCACATATGGGTCTGCAACATCAATCTCAGGCTATAAGATGTAAAACTTGGTTTGGTTGTAATAAAATTTGTTTATACAGTTAGTAGGAATGACAAAATAACAGAGTTATTCCACTAGCATGGTTATTGATACGCATGCATTAACTTTAATATTGCGATGAACTTTAATAAAAGTAAAAATAAAAAAATAATTTCTTCAAAACTAATGATCAGAAATTACTAAAAATTGGTGTGGTATTTTATAATATAAAACCATTAGGTATGCAAAGTCTGAAGTTTATAGGTATAGAAATATAGATAATAGAAATTTCAGTTCCAGTGTCCCCTAAGAACGGTTTGTACAAAAGTAGCGAAATTCATGTGACCACACAGTTCAGAATTTTATTTAATAAGCATTCCTTTCTAGTTCTGGACATTTTAGTAACCTTCATTTTAATTTTGAATTAACTTGAAAACAAACTGGAATGAAATCATGTATAAAAGTGTCAAAATGTCTTACATAAGATATTTGAGATAGACGACAGAAGTTCCACATCCAAAAGTAACGTCACGAGTTTGTACCAGTTGCTGTTAATCTGGTGTTAAACCAAGCTGGATAAAATATGGTATGGAGCACAATTTCCATATATGAGCATATTTACTTTCAGAGGTTTGTTATCAACACTCTTAAGATGCAATGTCATAAAAATATAATAAAACATAGTCCACGACGTAATAGTCTAAAGTGGGCCTGGGCCTGCCAACCTCACACCGACATACGCAAGACAGAGTTGGGCGATCATCTAACCCATACGGGGAGGACACGTGGTCAGCATCTGGGTCGGAAAGTTGGCTTTCTAGACCATAGTTCGATACCTAGCGTAGCTTCTCAATTTTCACACTAGGCTGAGTGAGCACCTGTCTTACACCCGGGACTTAAAATCAGCACCCGCCAAAGTTGGGATGGATCCCAGCGGTTCCGGGCGCAACATGAGCACAGAGTCCACCATGCCACGTCGCAGGACAAAAATCTAATAATTTTTAACTAACAATTTTACACCGCGATATCTAAATAATCATCTTCTTGTATTGCAGTTTAATACTGAGTAAGATATCCCATGGCTTCTAGGTACGTTATACTAATTTCCAGTCTACTTCGAGAGTGCGGGTCCTCAAAGTAAAAGGGGCAAAACGTGTGCCAGACAAATTCGCCGCAGACTGCAATTTGCGAAACGTTTTCTGCATAGAATCGCAGTAACCATACCCTTAAATAGCAAGTTAGCTTGTGAAAATGCTTATACCAAGAACATCTAACTTCAGCCCTTTCACTGTCAAAAGCTGAAAACTCTAAAGTCCATCAGACTGACTTTCGTATACAATTTAGTAATTCACCTTTCCAGCTACAGCAATGATAATGCGGTTTCCATTAAAGATAGATTAGCTCTGGAGTCAACAAATATATCTGATAATATGTCAATCTATATGTTGTAGAGAAGGATTACCAACAGAAGTTTTCTGTGAAAACATTGGGTGGAGTTATACAAGATATCATTGACCCAGATCTCCTTCCCTTGATAAAATAAGCATGTTGACCTTCATTTATTGCTAAACATTCCACCTATATTGCTATAAGATATATCCCTGGAAATTCAACATTAATTGCCATACAACATAATGTGATTTCTGCCCATTTTTGCCTGGCCATGCGAGAACATCTCAACCAAGCATTCCGACTTTAGCTTGTTCATCACTTTCTCAGGCTCTAAACTCTATTGATTTCTTTATCGGATGGCGCATCAAGTCTATTGTATGTGAAACATCTGTGAACTTAGAGGAGGAATTAATTGCTCGAATATCATAATATGGAATCTGTGACATTATTAAACATACACCACAAATCTAATATGTTTTTAATTCCAATGGCACCGTCATCAGGAAGCAGCACTAGTATTCTTGCTCCTTAGAGACCTCATCCAAGTTTCGAAGCTTTATTAGACACACAATACGTTTAGCATACAGCTTTTTAATTTTTAATTTGTTTTTAATCTAGGACAACACAATCTGTTACATTATTGTGCCATTTATTAATATGCAGTGTATCATCCTTACCTGAAAACGATTTTCTGTAATTCATTGATATTCTATAATTATACAATACATTTGTCACAGGTAAATAGTAAATAGCCATTAAAAGTAAAACAAGGTGACAAGAGCACTGTTAGATGTTATTTAACCGTTATTTAAGGGGCTAAAATTTAAATGTTAAATTTATCAACTTCGGAAAGTATATAAAATTGAATGCTTTGATATCGGAGATGTAAGCTCTTTATATTCATAGACCTCCTCTGATAGAAATTAATTATGTTCATTAGAGATCTAGATCATACCCCTAATAAATAGATCCCAGTAAAATATAATAAGCGCATGTATTTAAAAGTTAAAAGATAATATAAGACTAAAATAGATTAACAGCAATATAGATTATAATTATGTGTTGACTTTCTCTTTTCAAAATTCCACTTATTTATTTTACACTATTATTGAGAAGAATGATTACCTACATAGAGAATTGTCATTTACAAAAAGAACTGCTGAAAATAAAAATGAAAGGAAAGCGAATAATATATTTACTCACAGTAGAGCACTCGTTTGTATATACAGCTTGTAGCTGCTGTGTTTAGGAGTGATGTATAACAAATTATAGAACAAAACATTCTCTAAAACATGAGTAAGGAAGTGTAAGTTTACTTCAAACACTATAGGAACTATAACATTTCTCTGTGATGTGATTAACAATTCAGTTTAAATGGTTTTAAATTATTAAATAAGTTGCTAGAGATATAAAACACTGAGAAAAATATAATATTTACAACACGTTTAAATTAACCTTCCAATTTCATTATAATGCTTTGGAATGTTGACATCAGAAAATGTGTGGTATTGTGTAAAATGTAAGAAGCCATTATAATATCTAATAGCTGCCGTACCAACGAGAAGGTAGGGCCGCTTAGAATGTCTACTGTTTTCGAAATATGTTTCAGTATTCCAATTATTCTTTACTCGACGTATTATAATATTATCCTAAAGTTTTACAAACTGTCCCTCCATTCCGAACGGTTAGAGTTGTGATATCCCACCTGTTCCTAAGTTCGATTCCCAGCCAGACTGATATTTTCTTTAATTATAATTACTCTATACTTTCAGTAGAAACTGAATAAAATCAACTTTGAAACGCTACTGATAACATTTTTCAGTAAAATTACTGGTATGCAGGAGGCCCATAAACATATTTTAAGTTCAGGTAATTTACTGTTGATTTCTGCTTACTCCGAAAAACTACCCATTGTCCAAATCAAAAAACTGCTGTCCAAAACAAGATGAACTATAGACTCAGATTTGTGCGATATCAAACATTTTACTATTTGTGTATTCATGTACTCACTTACTTTATCCATTTATTATTTATGTATCACTCACTCACTCACCCATTTATTTATTTGTCTGCCTGTCTCCCTGTCTCCCAGTCTCCCTATTTCCCTTGTTCCCTTGTTCACGTGTTCACGTTTTCACTTGTACACTTTTTTATTTATTTATTTACTTATTTGGTTAATTCTTTATTGTTGCGTTTTAATACCCAGAGGGAATTTTCAATTTTTAATCATGAATTTTATTTCAACAACTTATTTAGGAAAGAATTAAGAAATAAATGATCAAAAGATATTCCAATGAGCCCGGGGTTCACTGAGATGAGACTTGCCTGACGCATGTGATACAGCTTTCCACGAAATAAATTATCCAGGGAGATAATCGGAGCTAAAGTTCTCTATGTTTAAAGGCAGAGAAGCTCCATCTGTACCTTGGGAATGGATGACAGATACAGAGAGGAAGGGACACGAAGATGAGGAACAGAAAGCAGACTCAAGAGGGCGAAGCTGCGAGTTAAAATACTATTCAATTCCTACAAAACTTTACCACTTTCTTACACGGGCTTGCGACATAAACCGAACAAAAATATAAACAGTAGACAGGTAATTCCTGAACTAAGTTTGTTTTCTTCTTTTATCCTCTTGTTTGCAAAACATCCTCACCCACCAAGCTCAATTATTCACCAAGAAAAGGCGTATTCAATTCTCTCCTTTGCAGGCCCGTTTGATCCCCTTTGTGCATGCTCAGCAAGGAGAATGTTTGGTATTTTCTCGGCGCGCCTGTCTCAACATGGCTTATTTGCTTACTTCGCTTCCAAAAGTTTTCAAAGGATGACTAGAATGGATAAAAGGAATGTAGAGCAGTCTTATTCTGTTACTCATTCCACTCCCTACGAAACTTTTTCTTGTGTCTCTTTCCGTCTTCATCTCATATTTTAATGGTCTCAGAAATGTAGAAGAGAGAGCAGACGCAATTTCTGCGGGAGGAATGTATAATTTTAGGAAAGGATGAGGACCAAGGAATGACATATTGTATGTTTATGCAGAGCAGAGTGTACAACAGTGGAATGAACTGTGGGACTGTTTTTTAAGCAGTGACTTATGACCTAGCTTTGGAAGAAGTATGTGTAGTAATACCAAACAAGTGGCATTAAGCTATGTATAAATGTATAACAAGAGCAGGGCATATTCAATTTAGAGACGAATTCTTACAGATTTACATTGTCAACGGAAAGAAATGAGCAACCAGCTTTGGGAACACTCTAGGAAACAAATGATAAACAATTTTTCTTAAGCTCTTGAAGTAGAGAAAAGGAAATTGCATTCCAGGAGGTTACATGCTGCCGTTACATCCACGATACTTAGTTCCATTTTTACGCAAGGTGATCCAAATGGTAGGTATCATGTATTACTAGTATTGAAGTGTAAGCCTTATAATGGCTAGAATTTTGCTATAGCTGTCATCCTCTTAGGAGATAATTATAACTATAGAATAAACGAAAACCTTTATGTGTTACATTCATATGATTTTCTCTGATTGTTTTGAAACAACTATTCTTACAAAATCTTGTTCTCGGACTACACATTAATCAAAATAGATATTGGTTGAAATCCATTAATAACTATTTATTTACTTCTATATACAATAGATATAACAACTTCCTATTTCATAAAAGCATAGGTTTGAACATCCATAGCATTAAGAATGTATATCTCGACAATTTATCATGCATGAATTGCAGGAATCGTAATATACAATGAAGTTACGTAAGTTATCTAGACAGAATAACTAACCATAATCACGACATACAGTTTGATTACTCGTCTCTTCGTATATCATGCAATCGCGTTTTCGGATTAAATGAGTATACGGAAACATTCCGAATTATTTTGTTTCTTATAGTGTTTTTTTTCATATGGGGCACAGGTCCGGTGTTTATTGGAGAGTCAAAGTAGATACAAGCAATTGAAATGGATGGAACAAGGAGGAGTGCCAGAGTATTCAGGATGGAGAGGCTTAGGAATGAAGATATTAGAAAGATAATGGATATGGAAGAATCAGTGATTGAAGGAACTGAGAGCCGTACACTACAATTCAGTTCAGTGCAGAGCCGCTACTCCCATTAGCCCTGGACCCGTAGGACAAAGGACCCGGGCCGCCTTCAAATCGGGAGCGATGGATACTCCGGGGGTTTCTCCATGGGGCAATACCTTGAGTCTAAAAAGCCCCCCCCCCCGGCTGAGCAAAACGTCAAGACGGGATGGAAGTGGATACGCCACCTACGCGCGTCAACCCTGTAGGGAAGACTACCGTAAACCTCGGTGGGGCCGCCTGGTGATCTAGCACACCTTCTACTAGCTCTGCAGGTTAGTATACCCGGGACTTATTAGACAACCCTCTACCACCATGGGCGGCCATAGCCTGGCCGGTGGTACCCAATTCCCCGTGGGTGTCGGGAACACACTGCCCCCTCGAGACCAACCCAATCCGAACAAATCCTCGACAGGAGGGTCTCGGCAGTTCGGCCCGAGGTTTCTCTAGTAACGTCAGAGGTACCACGAGCGCTAAGGGTCCGCAGCGCCCGCACCTCGGCAGCTGAAGGCGACGGATCCCCTCCCCTACGAGAAGCCGAACACTACACCTGAGCATGATGGAAGAATAGAGGTGGCCAAATATGACCTACAATGTCTCTGGGTGATAGAAGGAAACAGGGCCGGCCTAGAACTTCGTGAAAATCTCGAATAGTGTGGATGATGGGCAAACAGGAGTTGGTTGAGGGAGAATGGAAGGATAAGCACAGATAGAGATTGGGAATTAAGTGTAACCACTGAAAAGTAGAGAAGCCCATAAACGTAAACTATTAAAGCCTTTTCATTCTTTTCCTTATCTACTATACTCACTGAGTGCTGTGTTCCACAATAGCCCTATTAAGTCAATCCTATATTGGTTTGGTTTCAAGTTCCTCATATGCCCATTATCCCTGGAATGAACGTTAGATCTAGGTGAACGGCTGGAAGGCATGTTTCGCAACGACAATCCACACAACTTCCTATTTGAGTAAGCCCTTCCAGTGGTGGTCTGATGTCGAAGGTCTCATTCTCAAACATTAAAACAGATCGATTTTACGTTCAGGAGCGAAAGAAAAAGAATGAAGTGAATGAGACAAACAATAGGTGAAGTACTAGGACCAGGAAAGGAGTGGGGGACTGGCTGTGACGGTTTAGTATTTGGTTACAAACATAAATCTCTGCACCTTACAACAAACTTGAAAATGTCAAAAAAAAAAAAAAAAAAAAAAAAAAAAAAAAAAAATCTTGTACGTATATATCTTAAGTGCGTAACCAACTATTTAATTACAAAATTTATTTTATATTTTAAGTCTACTTATTGCACTTTACTGGAATTGGAAACCGTTGAAATATTTTATAATATTTTACTTCTGAATCATTCTATAAATTTGCCTTTATATTAATTTATATAAGGCCTCGATTATGCTATAATTCCCATCGCAACACACAAAGGTGGCAACAATGGAATATTACAAATATTTTATACCCCGGTGTATTATCACTTTAAAATTATAGTTTAATTGGAGTTAAAATTTGCACTTTTAGAGCCAGCTATCCAAAATAAAAAGAGCTTACTGCGTAATTTCTGTATTAAATGCTTAAGAATATAAAAAGCTATTCGACTATTGTGCCATGCAATTGTTGAATACATTAAGAAAACCGGTAATTACTATAACTGATATTGAACATTGACGATAAGTGGAAGCGTTATATCTTGATTCGAGAGAAATTTTATAACAGTAAACTCGCAACTCCGTTTCAATATACTGACACGGAGAGAAGTGATTCTCTAACGCTGTAGGTTTCACTTGTCAATGGACCTAGTTGATTTATACACTAACGTGAAGTATATTCCCGTTTCGATATGAAAGGCCATCACATTTATTCTCTCCCATATACTATATATTTGTAGATTCGCTTTGATTCTTTTATTTTTATTCTGTATGGACCTTTCAGATCCATTTCTGCTTTTAAAATGTCATTTCACTACCTGTACAATGTTTTTATTGAGTAGCTGGTCAACACCCACTGAAGATGGTCTAAACCAGACCGAAAAGCGCTTATGGAGATATGGAGAACATCTTATCTGAGTGAGTAATCTCAAAAACTGCTTGACAACTACTCATTTTCTATATAAAAGATATCTCACTTTTAATAACTTGACAATGTCTTCTTTAAAAAAAAATGTTTTTATTCTTATTTCCCCCTCTTTGGCAATACATTTCTTTAACTAGAAATAACTTAGGTGTTTGCCGACAAAAGGTGTCTTCGTTAAGGGGAATTCTTTGGAATACCAGCTGTGATACATTAAACCTTTGTGAGTTGGAGCTATGCTTTGGAAGGATTATGATGAGATGATCCCTGAGTGGATTATCTTGAAGCCCCAGGTTGGGAAGCCATCTTGTAGCTAAATTTTGTTGCGATTATGGAGGAAGCTGCTATGATGCAGCTTAAGGCACCATCTTGAAGCAGGATTATTTGGGATGAAGGTGGATGCAGAGTAATTTCTCACTTTTGGTGACGATCTTGAAGAAATTGAAGTTTCTCCTGCAACTTTGGATCATTAAGCGCATCTGTAATTACTGAGCGATGAGATCCTTTTCTTTCCCAGGATCGTGGTAACGGGGCTGATAAAGATAGTATTACTATCTTTAAATAATGAATAATGCTTTTCTTGTTCAAAGATGGAAATGTAATTCTTCATAAAAATTGTTAAATTCTTTGAAACAATTACAAATATTATTAATGTAGTCTTCTTACAACCAACGGTAGATTCCAAGGTGAACTATTCCATTTCTTGCGCACAAGCTACTTATGCATCTTTGATGCACACTCAAAATTGTTTATGCACACACTTGGATAGACAAATATACCTCTTATCTCTAAAACTTTCATAATCACAAGAACAAAATCCTTTAAAACATTCAACAACCTCTCATGTTACGTTGTCATGGTTACAGCATTACCTAAATTACATTACTTCTCTTTGACTAATCTTATCAAAACATGAAGTATAAAATTAACTGCTAGAGCTGTTATTAAAATTCTTTGACACAATGTGGTCCTTCCTGCTCCAGTCACCATACATTTTACTTTCCAAGGATACCCTTTGTGACCCTCACTCATGGTAATTACATGGTAATTACAATTAATTACAAAATATTCTCTGGAGTTTTTGCCCGAAATATACGTTTCAAACTACAATAAACACGCAAAAGTATTTTAAATATATATATATGACATATGACATTTGGCTGATACATTTTC
The DNA here is from genome assembly GCA_030765055.1 of Mantis religiosa. NCBI lineage: Eukaryota > Metazoa > Arthropoda > Insecta > Mantodea > Mantidae > Mantis > Mantis religiosa. The sequence goes on from CM060947.1 coordinate 132,795,782, forward strand.
AGAAAAATTGCACAGGGTTATCCAACAAGAAAGCCAAATTTCGTTTTAATTTTACTAGAACCTATAGGTATATGGGCAATAATTAAAAAAATCATTACTTAGAAATGCTCTATTTAAGATTTTATAAATAAAGCCACATTTTAAGAAAGGATGTATGTATGCACGTCTGCTTGTCCCTCTGAGCACAGCTAAACGGCTGTGTATCACATATCTTCTAATTAACGTAAAATGTCCATTCTGAATCACTTTGCTATTGAGTAACTTAAAAATATAAATAAATATAGAAGTACCTATTACATAAAACTGTAGATATATTTTTATAATTTATGTAAAATTAATTTTTCTTTTTATCTACTCTGTGTAGTGTGTACTACGTACAGGGAATTGCACCCTATCCGAAGTTTCATATCGAGATTTTCCCGGAATTACACGTTTTAAAACTCCTTTGAATAAATAAATAATTAAATACATAAGTAAATATATAAATTATTCACATAAATGATCCGTGTGATCTGTGCTGATCACATAAATAATACTACATACATATTTCGAAATTATGGTAAATTTAAACCGTATATATTGGTTTAAATAGTTATTATGGTAGGCTTTGCCTGAAACTGTGTTTTATTATAAACAAATTGCTTTAATTTAGTATAAACGGTGGGTAGACATTTAAAATTATTATCGTAAGTGATTATAAAATATCTTTAATCAGTTAATGTCAAATGGATATTTACGAAAGTAATTTATTTCAAACAGTAAAGGAAGTTTCAGATTCGAAATGCTTTATAGGTATTTATTTTATAACTGGAAGGAGTGCAAGGGAATAATGAATTGCAGTGACTTTTTCGGCTATCATGGTTGCCTCCAATGCCTAAGGCCTCGGGTTGGTTTTCGGGCTGGAAAATGCGAATGTATCTAGTCAGGGTTATTTGCCTTCCTCTTTTGGGTGTGAAAATATGATTGTGTATGTGTCTGTGTGTTTCTAAGTTTAATATAAACTCACAGATAATGTCAAGAGGAAATAAATGAATATTATCTCTTATTAGGAATAATTGCTCCAAGGGCAAAATAACGAAAATATGTTAAAATTCAAAAGCCGGTACTTAAATATAACAGAAAAAAAGAAACGCTATATGGCAATCTGCAAATAAGATATCGAAAATTAAAGAGTGCAACTGAAGCAATAATGCCAGCTTTTACTTTTAAAATCTAATTCAGACGTAAATGTAATTCTAAATGCGATAGAAGCTAATTGGGATTTTCCGTTCTAGGACGAGGTTAAAAACCTGATGCAAATAATCTTTAACCTTTTGGAACAGTCTCAGTGACATCCGGAGGGCCTAATTAGTCCAATCCACTCTTCTCAACTCTCGGGGCCGTCCCTGGGTTGAAAGCTGTGATTGAGCAATGCGAATATAAATTATAAAATGGAAGCTATTCAAGACACTTTTAGTCATGTCTCTAGCAGACAGAAATTGGTTTCAACTAGACATGGAGGAAAGTAAGCAAGTAAAAACTAATATGTTACAGTTTTCATGTAAGTTTACTATTCACTTTTATGTCCTATTACTTCCTCCACAACCTACATAGTAATTATAGAAGGTATTGCATTCTATCCATTTGGAAATGTTATGATTTCACTAGAAATACCGGTTTTCAAGTCTCATAAAAGAAAGCATGTTTAGTAAACGCTCCGTGTTTGTGTATGCGTGTGTATGTGCGAACGTAATTGAATGGATACTGATAATGAAGACGCATAGCTGAAAATGGAAAGATGAGTTAAATATTAACTTACAAGAAAGTGGAAAGATTTTTTTTTGAAAACTTTTCCCCACCCATACTACTTTTACATGAAAGGTTGACAAATATTTTGCTTAAAAACTTCTCTAACGACGAAAAATGTAAAATGCATTGTGAGAGTGTAGAGGCATTTATGCCAAATGTATCTTATTTTGTTAAATACATTTTATTGCTTACTTCAATTTTTAAGTACCTGTACTTGTTTCAAACACGACGTCGTTATGCACTTTTTGTTTTGGTTTCCTTCATCCCATTAATTCAAAGGGAATGGATTTTAAAAGCTGTACCTTGCGACCAGTTCTTAACATGTTTGAACTAAAGCTTAAAACCTCATGCACAGGTAGTTCCACATAACCGTTGTACTCTTTAAGAAGATATATACGTACGTAAGCTGTATCCATATTTATGTACCTTTAAGGGTGGTGCAGTTATTTCAATTCTTGATATCCTTATGCCGAATAGTTTTAAACACCGGACCATTCGTTTTGATTTCCTCCATTCCCTTTGTTCTAACAGTAAGAGATGCAATCAAATTATTTCTTTAAAATGGATAAATGTAATTTACGTCCTCCAACGTTAAGTCATATCGGACGAGGAATGGAGTGGGTGAAATGATGCTCAAATGAACCCGCGGTCCATGGAGTTTACAGTTACCCGACATTCGTCTTTCAGGATAAGGGAAAACCCCGGAAAAAGCCTTATCCAGGTAACTCACCCTGACCGAGATTCGAACTCGGGACCTCTTAAAATGAGGCAGACATGCTACCACCACGCTACCGAGGCGGGCCATAAATGTGGTAGTAATCCTGTTCTTAGCAATAGCAATCACTTTTAAGGTTATATTTTACCTTGAGGGCAAGTCCTTTTTGAGGAACCACAGTAATTACTCTATATGGACAATCAAATGATGACATGAGCAAGCGTGTCGGCACGAAGAAAGAAGCAAATATGCAAATACAAATAGCAAATTTAATCATAGACATTGTTTCGTAGAATTCTTACCTTACGTAAGATTGTTATAGTACACGAGGATGATCATTTGATATTTTCCTTTGTGAAGCCCCTGGTTTGTCAGTGAAAAGAATCTCTTAACATCGCATGACGTTTACTGGAGGAACATGTTAAAGGCACCACAGTTCTTTTTAAGTGAATTACTCTTCGAAATAGATACATTTTTTGTACCAGAAAGCTTTATAAAAATTTTACAGTGTTTCGTAACCAGCGTTTTTCGTTAAGATCTTACTGGATTTCTCAAAGGCAGTTTGAACAGTACCGTAAGTTTCTGAAGACAAGGTTACAGAAGCTTCATCTTACAAAGAAAGTGAATGTTTCAGCGTATTATTTCGGGCCTTTAACTGTGTTATAATAGTTAAGTCCAGAGGTTCTACTCTAATTAGTCCTGGATCCGTAGGAAAAAGGACTCAGGCCTCCTTCTACCCGGGAGCGATGGATACTCCGGGGCTCTCTCCATAGGACAATACCTGAGCACAACGTCAACACGAGATGGAAGTGGATACGCCATTTACGCACGTCAACCCCGCAGGGAGGACTACCGAAAACATCGGTGGGGCCGCCTGGTGATCTAGCGCACCTTCTACTAGCTCTGCAGGCTAGTACCCGGGACTTATGAGGCAACCCTCTACCCCCTCCGGGCGGCCGTAGCCTGGCCGGAGGTACCCAATTCCCCGTGGGTGTCGGGAACACACTGCGCCCTCGAGTCCAACCCAATTCAAAAAACTCCCCTCGACGGGAGGGTGTTATAATATCAAGTATTTTGAAGAAACGATTTTTTATGTACTCTATCTTATCTTGGATTCCAGTATTATCAAACATGCCTGTGCTGTTGCAATGCTGCTTGCATCTTCAGCATCTAAGGAGTAAAATAATGTTTTCACTTCATTGAAATGGTCTGCGTAGTAAGACACAGCTCTTAACCAAGAGCTCCATCGAGTTAATACTGGCTGAGACCGTAAAGAAAAATTGGATGAACTTCCTGAAAATTTTTAACTCTAATCGGCGACAGTATACTTTCTTTACGCTAGAGACAAGAAAATCCACGTCTTCATATTGGCTCCTAGCTGTCTCCGCGAGACGATGTAAACGAGCTGAATGAAAAAATGTTGGCTAGGAGACAAAATGTACTTTTAAATTTACACGATGTTGTTAAAATAAGCTATTTAATTAAAAAACATAAAATAAGTGAGAAAACTCTTTATTTCAGCAAGAAAAAGCATTTATAAGAATTTCGCTTAGAAATTCATGCTATAGAAATGACTAGCTTATTATCCGCAAACTCATATTTAGGAATTGAAGTGGTTCAACAAGTACGAGGAGGTTTCGCAGTATAAAGTCGATTTTTTACATTTCATTGCTATTACTTTTTGTTGTTGCAGTTGCAGTTAAGTTCACCTCTTACGCCTTCGTCAAAAATGTTTTAATAATCCCTTAGGTGTAAATAAAATACATTGATAATATGTGTCTCGATCAATATAAGGAGCAGATAGAAAAGCTTTTGTGAGTTTCAAAAGTTAGTAAAACGTACGATATTGGATAGAGAATGTCTTACGAATGTAACACATTCGATTTTTCCAAATAATGTGCTCAATACATACGAGTATTAGTGGTATGTAGTATAATATTTCAGACATCCCTACTGAGTTCCTTAAAGATCTCTGTTTATCTCTCATCTAACCAGTGATGTTTGCATCTTCAGCAGAGATTTTTCAAACTACGTAACTTTCTTTTCAATATTCAGATTATCGCCTTACTTGCCCAAAACTTTTCCTGTCTTCTCTCCCTTCAGAACTTGGCACTCCACTTACAAAGTTTTACAATCTTTTTATGTGCCTTATTTCCGATCGCAGTTCAATATCTCTTAATAACTTATATCTCTAGGGTGTAGTTTAACGTCATTTAGAGCATGCCACGCATAAATCTCTTCCAGTCACGAGGAACTGTGATCGATTCCCGGTGACGTAGAAGAGAAAGGGTTTACGCAATCTAGCACCCATTCGAATCCCATTAGTCTAGTCTGCTTGCTCATCAAATACGAAACATCCCTAGCGATTAAACCTATTGTGCTTTATGAATTATCAGGAAGTTTAATATGGTGCATCAGTGCTTGAATAGTTTATTGCTTGACTTATTAGACGGACTAGTTATCATTGCCATTGAGATACGCGTTATTTTAAGTACTATATTAGTTTTTAGCAGTCCAGAAATATTCGCAGAGATAAACATCCTGCTTCCTTAAGAGGTGGCTAGTCTAGTATGCATGATAGGAGTTGCCACATATAGGTTTAGCCGTACGGGAGATCTCAGTATGCGTTCTGGATTTGATTCTAGCTCAGGGCTGCATGGATCTTTGTTCTCTTAGATATTATATATCGCGACTGATTCATTTTTCTGTTGCTTTATTCTCTGGCATATTTCGTTTCTTTTTAAAATAAATAGCTATGTGAATGATATTTATTTTTCTGGCTTAACATATTCTTATGTACGCTATGAAATATAATTTGGTGTTATTAAATTTTAAACAAAAAATATGATAGTCTAAAACTATAACCAAAGGACTCCCATTGTTCTCTAGCAGTATATCTTCATTGCGAAGTATTGTAACTTATTATATACCCATATGGTTTAATTATTGATTCTTTTATTCTTTACAATGTGATTCGCATTTTGAGGTATATTCCATACTCAGCTTGAAGTGAAAAAATATGCACTAAAACAGTGTATGTTAAGAATTTAACCCCGCTTGAGAAAATTCTAAACTTATTGCATGTAGTAATTAATGAGATATGCATAGGTATTAAGCAAAAATGCAAATGAATGAGTTACTGGATTTCAATTAAGATATTAAAACATTCGTTTGAAGCCACTGATTAATACCTATTGACATTTCTCTTTTCTTACAATATCTGTTAATCGGAAGTTTAGCAAAAATCAATACAATAGGTTAGTGGTAACGGGGTTATACGCTACCTGCTTCTTGTAAACAGGGGAGGAGGTTGAGAGCCACGCAGTCGCGCACGTACTCATACAATCAACCTCACAGGCAACAGTAATCTATTAAACGTTGTCTCACGACGGACACATGCAATATATTGTACATTTATTAATAAAATATACAAAATAAACCTATCTTTTGCAGAATAAATGAATATAAAAGAATACATAGTCCTCGGTTTTCAGGACCGGCGTCCATTTGAAGTGAAGTTTCTTCTTTGGGTCCTCTGAGAATGCTTAACACAAGACTGAGCGAAACGTCAGGAGAAATTTCTAATTTTCGATCACAGCCTATAAGCCCAAAAGAAACTTTACTTCAAATAAATAAAATAATCCTTAATATTTACAATGTGCACAGAAAATGAAAAGCTAATTCAATTGACAATACCACATTAGGTCCGTGCATATCCCTCAGTGTATGAATTACATGTGCTAAGTCTTCCCCATACAATTTGTCGCTTCGCCTACGGAAATCCATATTCCGCTGTCTTACACGGAGTTTCCAATATTCTGAAGTACGTCTTTGTACTGCAGCTTTAGATATTCCTTGTGTATTGTCGACTCGGATAGCAATATTTTTCCTGTAAAGTTTTTCTAAAACCTGATTGAAAAAAGTATTTTCTACTTTCCAGAAAGGAATGTTTACTCGCACCACTCACGTTGCACACTAAACTTACTGTGTCTACATTAATGTTAGAGGGGGACGGCACATTTTCCTTTAGCCTTTCTGGTTTACCAATAGCATGAGTTGATGACTAACTCAGATCATCGTGCGCAACTAACTTCACGAATTTTTGGCTAAACTTGCAGGACCTAATAACACTTTGCTCAAATCTTCGGAAATAATGTCTCAGTTTATAGATTTAGCATTATATAAGCAACTCAAAGCAGATTCTGCTTTGAAATTTCCAAACTTCAAATTTGCAGTTCACTCTCCTCATAAGAAAATACTGAATTTGCAGTAAAATGGACACTACCTCTCGTAGCTCAGAATTAATACCTACTCTTCAGATTCATGTTTACAATAACGAATAACAGAGGTGAAAATAAGGTTAACAATGTACCTTCAAGAAATAACTAAACATGATCTTCCCTGGTAAACCATATCTAGCTGTAATTATTACTCTGTGACCAAACTCGTATTTGAAATACTATTTGCTGAAACTTGTGTAATATAGGTCATAAGTCAAATAAGGAAGGGAAACATCTCGTAAAATGACATCTCTACAGAACAATAACAATCCCCAATAGGAACAAAGCAAGCGGAGGAATGACAGAAAGTACATATCACAAGCAAAGAGTTCAGGAGGCACCTGGAAGTCCCAAACATTCTGGGCTCAAAGACTGCTCAGAGAGGGCAATAACCACTTTTCGACCGAGCAAACCTATAGTGTCCAAATAAAAAAATCTTTCTTTTGAGCAAGCTCCTGCGCCATCTGTCCAATACCGCCATATGCCACCTAATCTAGAAGCTCACCTAAAACGAGAAATGAAACCGAAATAATAGAAAGAAAATAGCAAGTGAGAAGCAATTGCAGCATTCCCTATCGACCAGGAAAACACGGCAATGGAATTCGGAACCTCGAATGTAAGCCTCGCACGCTATCACGGAGTTACCTATTGTAGGTCGGCGAATGTACAATACATATTTTGCAATGGTTATATTTATAGCTAAGTTTTCTCAAGATTAGAATTAACCCATTCTTTCAATGAACCCTCCTTTTACACTTCTAGTCGAAATAAGGTTCCAGTAAGGTTCCGAAGTAGTTAGGAAAGATGAAGTGAGAGATTAACATAATAGAGAAAAATTACCAAGTTAATATAAATATATAAACATAAGACTATAGACAACGTTTTATTGAAGCACCTAAATTGAATTAAGAATATCTTCAAGAAACAGCGGATCATAAACCATAAAATAAAGATATACTAAATGATATCAAAAGTGTTAAAAATGGATGAGAACCTCAAAATATTTAATAATTTCAAGTTAGTTTGGTGAAACTTCACAGCAGGAAGAAGTGGAAGATTAAATGGTACATTATCCCTTGCTTGGTGTTTGGGGTCTTTTTAGGCTGCTTTAACTATATAGAAACTGTTTTAATGTGAACGTAGACTTCTCATCTTCCAGATATGCTTTTTTGTGTACTATTTATAATAAATGGTCAAAATATTTATGGTAATGTGACGATCGGTAGCACAAAGCTTTGAATTTTTTTGTAACAAATTCAGAAAATACCTCAAGTATACAATATGTGATTTTCCATGTATTACATGTTTACTACTATAATTTAAACTTGGCCGCAATGCACCTCCTGGGCCTTCATCTGTATTTCCATTGCTGTTACAAATTCGTATACAATACATACACATCCACTGTGGCGACAAATTATTATAAAATACAAACATAGTTAGCAATTGTGTTTTATGGAATTTAGGCGTGAAAAAAGGTGTGAAAAAAGAAAAAAATACCTGTAGTGATTATCTTCTACAACTCAACAAAATCAGATGTTAATACCTTTGATAGCATGTCCAGGCACTATTCAGTGAAACGTGGAACAAGAAGATGGCTACTAGCTCTATTTCTTTATATATTTGACTTAGCATACCTCAATGCTTACGTCCTTTACTGTAAATTTTTACATCGTATGAGAGGTAAAACTGCTAGAATAGAATTCCTCTCAGAACTGGGAAAAGAGCAGGTCAGAACTCAAATTGAGAGAAGAATTCTTTCCACCCAGTGCAGAACACAACGCATTCGTTCAGCAGTAATTCAAGCTGGTTTCAAGGATCTTCTAAATGGCAGCCAACAAAACCAAGGTGCAGATGTTCCAAATATGAAATGTAAAAGATTGATTCCTGCTTAAGGTCAAAGGAGAAGACAGTGAAGAAACATTGTAATAAAAGTTACAAATTTATTTGCAAGTATAAAAGTGTTCTGCAATGAGTATTCATAATTTCAAGTGGAGAACGAGTAGGAGTTCATTTATAACAGGATATTTATAAAGTGATAATGCACATCACTGTTGTGTAGTGTGAGGTAAACGAACATTTTGTGTTAAAATAGTATATATATATATTGGAACTAAAACACATGTTTTCATATTTCAGACATGGCTAGTACATAACTTACATATATGGCTTACAACAATGGAGTTTTATTTTAAATTTTAGAAGATGTTCTTTGGTCTAAAAACAATTATTACTTTGTGGAAATATTTTACACTTTAGTGCAACATAGTTGTTAGAATCACTTTGGGGTGAAAAAATACCCCAGATACATGATATGTTTTTTTTTTTTTTTCCAGAGCTGATATCATTCAAGGGTTACAAAAGTTACATGTTGTTTTGTAGTACAGCGGATGTTACAAGATGACTGTCGTAAATTTCTTCATGCGTTCCTTAAATAACATAAATGAAAAGCCAGTTGGTACTGCATTTAGGAGGTTTTTATTCAAGGTTTGTGTGCTTGGAAACGTTACCGTCATTTTAAGACTTTTACTCGAATCATCCGAGCTGCTGTAATTGATGTTCTTGCACATAATTTGTAGTTTAATCTCTGTGGCCAGTTGCGTCGTGGCAGAATGTTGTGCCAAAGGCAGTTAACTACGTTAGGGATATTAATGAGACACGTGTTTGAAACACAAACACTGAGAGTACACGAGAGCAAATGTAACGTTGTGAGACAAAGTTGTGTAGTTAATATTACGTTAATATTCGACCTGCTAACCTTCTCTTCATGAACTGTCTTGTTTCCAACAGTACCTACATGCAAACAAATGCTGTCCACACGTAACTCAGGCTGGTAAACATTCTTGCTCGTAAGATAAAACTATGAAGCATACATTTACACTTTATTTTCCTGTCATTCATTATATTTTACAACGTTAAAAACTCACATTTACTAGATGAGTTATAATCTATGCATTTTAGAATTAAACTTTACGCAAAAAAGAAAAAAAAAAAAAAAAAAAAAAAAAGAAATATATGTTGCTGTCTTCATTAAATTACTGTGACAATCTTCGTTGTGGCTAATACAAACACTAAGGTGAATATTCCATTCATACGCCGCGTATTTCATATACACATACCTTATGTTTAACAATACTTAAGAGTTATGACCAATAATAGTCTTGTATCTTAATAAACTTATTGGTTAAGATGACTGGTTCCAGAGAAGAGATACAGTAGAAATCGGCCTATTACGACATGAGTTTCTTAGCTTGCCAAAATAAAAGGAGAAAACACAGGTTAGGATGTCATTTCAAGAGTTTTATCACTAAATATATGTGTCCAAATTTACACAAGTAAGCAATTATATGGACGTAATAAATATAGGTCTTGATATTTCGTTTAAAAATATTTGCCCTCAATAAATTTGATTTATTCTTCGCGTACATATAGGGCAGCTTTTACCTGCCAATGGTAACAAACCCAAAAGGAATATTTAAATACGTTTTAAAACTTTTATAATAGTTCCAAACACCAAATTCAACATGAATGCCATGGTACCGGTACACCAAATGTGAGCTCAGAACGTTTTCTTCATATCCAACTGTGAGTAAGAAGAGACGTTCCTTGGATCAATCAGCCACCATGGAAACAAGATGATTTACTGGGTGACGAGATGGCGGGAGAAAACAAAGCGAGTTGGCCAGGAAAATTAAGGCAAAACAAGGAAGGAGTCGTGTAACACGTAATGGCTCCCATTTGTTACTCCTCGCCATCCACTGCGGTCAAACGCAAGAACCCATCGCTCTTTTCTTCAGCACCACGACAGTCAATAATTGAACCATATCCTTTCCCAAGTCAGAGCCTTGTTGCCATTTCTTGTCTAGGTATTGTATAGTAGAGAGGATAAAGCACTGCTGAGAGTGGAGGTACTCCTATAGTGCATTTCTTTACCTCTGAATAAGATCGTTTTATACACAGAGGCGTAGCAGTTGTACGTCTCTTCCTACAAATGAAAAATCTGATGTGTACCCGCTCTTTCTCTATTCACTCTCGCTAGTGCATTCAAGAGTACTTTTACCTACTATGCTCTCTCATATTCTGCATTTCTATTCAAGACTTTATATATATAACTTAAGATAGATTACTTTCAGCAGATAACTTGCATTAAAGTACTACATATTTTAACAAAATGGTCGTGGACTTCAAAATTTAAAGCAACTTGCGATGCATGCATATTCCTTTAAAAGTTAATGCCCGATTTCACCAACAGATACTTAACACGGCTGTTAGCAATAGTTAAAACAAAAATTGCAGTTCAACAAGCGTTAGCTCATGTTAAATCTCTTGTTAAACTAACAAGCCATATTTCTGTTGTTAAGTCCTTAACAAATGTAAAATTGTCAAGATGGCTGGTGTGAACAGAGCTTTTAATATGGGTTTATTAAAAGACCGCCTAAATGACATTCGTAATAGAGAACGGCCGATGAGTAGAAATAATTTTGAGGAAGACCGTCGAAACAACAGTTATTATGTTGTGTACAACAACTTGTTATGAAAGTTACTGAGGAAGTACTATAGAGGTTAAAACGTGCATCGAATAGGAATGCGTCGATCTCCCTTTGCTTCGAGTATTAATAACTTCACGATTTTATAATTCACTGAATTCTGTGAATACACTGTCTTGAAACGTTCAAGTTACTCGTCACTTCTGTTCTTCGCACCTCGTTTAAAAATGACATAATACTGACGAAGTTGCTTCGTACTTCTGGTTGCGACATTTACATTTCAAATACACTCATTTCCATCTATTCCTACATTGTACCTATCTAGTTCAAATTTACCGCATCTAACCTCTTATTTTTCAAAATATCCTTATATTTATTTATTTATTTTTATTTATTTATAATCATTTTTGTAATTTACATCCTCCAACAATTAGTCATATCGGACGATGAAAGAAATGGGTGAAATGATGCTCAATGCCTCCGGCGTTCATGGAGCTTAGAGTTACCCGACAATCGTCTTTCAGGATAAGGGAAAACGCCAGAAAAAGCCTAATCCAGATAACTCACCCAGACCTAGATTCGAACTCGGGACCTCTTGAACGTGAGCCCGACATGCTACCATCTACGCTACCGAGGCGGGCCTCCCTTATATTTAGTTACTAATTAAACTAACAGTTCTTTCTCCGTTGATGAGAAATTTGTCCCAAGGCTTCTATCCTGATTTTATTCACCCTCCATTTTTCAACCATATGTAAACGACATTAAAAACAAAAGCGCATCGCAGTACGTTCAGAAAATAATAAAGATTCGTCTACATCTGTAATATTTACAAGTCTCTCGGCGTTAACACGTGTTTGCTAACATTTTCAGAAAACAAGTTGGTAAAATGCAAGAATTTCAACATTTATGTTTACTCTGTAATAAATGTTGCGTTTCATTTGTGAATATCGATTTTAACATCTGTTAATGAAATCGGGCATAAGTGTTTCGATCACCAATAAAACATATGTTCCGAATCGTAATAATGCACGCAGAAATTTTTTCCACGAAAAGCGGAAAGTGCTCCTTTTTCTCGTTTTACGCCACTTAGTCCCTTAAATGTTGTACAAAATTAAGAAACACCTACCAAGACGATGGTGTTGCAGCCCCTTGTTTGAATGTATCGTCTTTTTCACAGAAATATATGACATGCCAAATGTAAGAGCAAATGGAGAGATTGTAAATAAGTTGGAAGACATTGAATTCTTTTGGAACAATTTAAAGAATTTGGCCTTTTTTTACAACAATAATATTCACCACCAGAATTATTTCAGCAGTCAACCTTAATTATTTATCTAGGTTTTTATTACAAGTCTTAAAGAGGCATCTAGAAAAGAAAATAAATTATAATATTTATTTAAATTATTGGTCAAATATATCAAAATGCAGGTTGGAAAAGACAATATTTTGTCTCGAAAAAAATGGTTCTGGTCACATAAAATATTCGATTTGGTTGAGTGGTGGTATAATAAGGGATACCATAAAAATATGTCGTGACTTGTTGAAACTAACTTAGCTGAGAAAGGAACATATTTGACTCTCAGGACTCTTAGACACATTGGGTTGATAGTTATAGTTATGAATACGAGTACTTTGTTTATCCTTTGTTCCTTTAGTAACACCTTTATGTAGCGTGGTGGTAGCATGTCTGCCTCACGTTCAAGAGGTACCGAGTTCGAATCTCAGTCAGGGTGAGTTACCCGGATAAGGTTTTGCCTGGGTTTTCCCTTATCCTAAAAGATGAATATGTGGTAACTCTAAGCTCTATGAATCCCGTGCTCATTTGAGCATCATTTCACCCATTCCATTCATAGTCCGATTTGACTTAACTTTGGAGGACGTAAATTACAAAAAAAGAAAAAAACTTTATAATTAACGCAATTATATATTCACGATACTGTGACAGACCAAGCATGGTTAGTGCTTTGTGTTTCTGGTAGATATAAAAAAAGACAGTGTGAAATAGGAGTACAGGAGGAGCTACGAATTTTTAATGGAAAGTAAAGAAATAGAAAACTTGAGTAAATTAATATGGGATAAGAACTAGCATAGTAGTGGGGCTTGCTTAGTAATCATAAAGCTGCTTACGTTGAAAGGAGAAAAAATAATAAGAGAGGTGGGAAAGTATGCAGGTAAAATCAAAGATACATGAATGAGTAGAATAAGGAAGTTAAGATATAGGGAAATGGAGTACACAACGGAATATTAGGACGAAGTTGCATAAGGGCTAGAATAGAAGTAAAAGGCAAGGGAGAGAGTATCACTATTGTCCCGTAAATGTAAGCAGTTGACAAGTTTGCACTTAGAAAACAATTGGAAAAATTGTGATTGGAATTGTAAAAAAGAACACATATTTAAGTACAAATTAAGGAACTTTTATGTACATTATCTGAATATGTGATGACAAACACAAGAGTTTTAGAGAAAAGACCAGGTGATATTGAGGTTTTATTCACATAACACACTCCTCTAGTCTATAGGAAGTAATTCAACACTTTTATGATGTATTAATACCAAATAAGGTATATCAATTATAAAAGAAATGCAATAATATATTGTGAAAAACCTCGTAGGATTTTTGCCTCTTTTGGTATACATGCATTTTTATCTGAAAAGCACATTAATGACAGAAATTTATTTTCATACCAACCGCTACTCCTACTGCCCTACTGACGGGCATTTCGTCCTTCAATTTTCTTGTGTCGATAATACAGTTAACAAGCTTTATATTTATATAGCCTCAGATTTCTAAGCAGCTGTAGAAATGTGAATTCAAGTCTGGCTAGAACGTGGTACAAAACGGAAATACAAGTTTTGTATAAGAGAAGGGAGGCAGCAGATGACAGGAGATATTTTCTCCCTCACTCGCATCACTTCACTTACCCAAAATACTACATTCGCTTTTTAGGCTCGTAGCCTCCACTTTAGTTGTTGGGCTCTTCCCAGATAATTTTGGATTGTAATTCTATGATGTATGTCTCCAACACAAATATGGATTACAAATGAACCGTGTTATAGTTTACCATTTCAGTGTTTCTTATACCTGTACTACCTCCACCAGCTAAGAATAATGATGATAATGATAATAGTGATAACCAAAGCTGAATAAGCAGACCAGTGGTTGCTGTTAGGAGTTACATGTAGTCAAACGAAGGGCCTCCAGTAACAGCAGATCTGACTTCCGTGCGAATTTTAAGCTTCAGTGAAGAAAGAGATGAGGAGAATTACAAAGGGCCAACAGATCTGGATGATGATGTTCAGTAGCAGGTAATTTGCACCAACATGACACTAATCCTGTCGCTGATAAGCATTTGAAAACTCGGGATGTCAGGAATAGACACCTTTGAGTATGATGCGATCGCAGCAGTCCCATCAAACGCCTGCCTCGGTAGTGTGGTGATAGAGTGTCTTCTCACGTTCAAGAGGTCCCGAGTTCGAATCTCGGTCAGGGTGAGTTACCTGGATAAGGTTTTTCCGGGGTTTTCCCTTATCCTGAACGACGAATATCATCGTCCGATATGAGTTAACGTTGGAGGACGTAAGATTACAACAACAGTACCAATAAACGCCAAGGGGAAATCTTTATAAAGCATAAATTCCACCGACCTATGGGAATAAATCCACCCAAGTCACCTATGCCTACAACAGTGAAAGGAAATCAATATTGTTGATCGGTTACTAACCTGGAGAAACATCAACAAAATACAACGCTAGATAGCAGTAAGAGAAGC
Source organism: Mantis religiosa (assembly GCA_030765055.1). NCBI lineage: Eukaryota > Metazoa > Arthropoda > Insecta > Mantodea > Mantidae > Mantis > Mantis religiosa. The sequence continues at coordinate 132,810,822 of CM060947.1, forward strand.
AGTAGTTGTGGGAGTAGTAATCGTAGTGGCAGTGGTGATGATTATACCAGTAGTGAGAATGCTGTAAGCGGTAGTACATCTGTTAGTGTTAGTGGTACTTCTAGTAATAGTATCATTTGTAGTGGTGGTACAAGTGATCTAATGTTAGTTATAGTGGACCTATTTTTTGTTGTAATTTACGTCCTCCAACGTTAAGTCATATCGGACGATGAATGGAATGGGTGAAATTATGCTCAAGTGAGCCCGGGGTCCATAGAGCTTAGAGTTACCCGACATTCGTCTTTCAGGATAAGGCAATACCCCGGAAAAAACCTTATACAGGCAACTCACCCTGACCGAGATTCGAACTTGAGACCTCTTGAACGTGAGGCAGATATGCTACCACCACGCTACCGAGGCGGGCGTTATAGTGGTATTAGTGGTAGTAGTAGTAGTGATAGTACTAGTGGTATTAGTAAGGTAGTAGTAATAAAAGTAGAGTTAATAGTGGAGTGCAAGCAGTATACGCGCTGATATAAGCGTAGCAGAAGTAGTAAAGCTATTTGTGAATTTATAAGTTACGTTTCGTTGAAAATATCTGCCTTAATTTGATTTGATAGAAACACATAGCATTTAGCAGTTATTTAACCTTCATATTTAATGGGCATTGCTCAGGGACGAAGTGGTACGTCCCATTAAATACAGCACATACCCAATTATTCCAGCTAAATCTGTAAGATTCGAGGAAAATCTGTAAGAGACTAATCTATATTTTTACTGCAACAATGAAGGTTTCCCCTAAATACCGCACCACGTGTAACACATTTTTTGAGGTTACAAAACTTTTACTTGCAAATGCACTCTACTGAATTAGCTACTGAGAACAAACTATTCTTCTTGGAAAGTAAGCTAATACAGATTACATCTTTAAAATAAATCTGGGCGCTTCTTGGTATGTAATTGGAAACTAAACGGGAATGAGCGTGTGTAGAATGCATCTGAATATCGCAATTTTCTGCGAGCAAATACTAATAATCATCAAGCGTGTATCCTTTACGAAAAGCAACACAAACCTTCGGCAGCTGCACCTGCTATTGTGCTTATAGTGCCCGTTGTGCACATATCCATGAAACAGTGAAACGAAAAGGGATTGTGTAATTCAGAAATTAAGATTTAAGCTATAAAACGCTTAGGAACGATGTAGTTACCTGTTAACGCAGTTTTATACATCTATGTCATACTAGTCTTCACTGCTCTTGTACGTATACCGGATAATCAGAGTTGCAGCAAATCTTTAATGACACATAACCGTCTTGAACTAAATGGTTTAGAGGTCCTATCAAAGTCCAAACAAACTTTCTTGGTCAACTAATGTCTACAATGCTCCTTTACACAGATTTGTATTCCGAGGTAGCTGCGTCTGCTGCTTAATAAACACCCATTCAAGGAGAGAAGGGAAAACCCCAGAATAACAATTTCGAAATAAAATCGTAAAACAATAACAGCAACAAGCGCATTGGTATGTAAGAGTGACACGTGACAGAAAGAGAGGGATGAAAATGCAGAAAATAGGAGATGAAATTCCTGGAATCAATTAAGGGCCCTATGGGGGAGATAAGATCAGCTGAGATGAATTAAAAATGAGAATTGGAGGCTAGGAACCTTGTTCATTGGAAGGCAGAATGGAAAATTACAGAGTAAAGTGGAAGGAACATTTCGAGAAAATGAAGAAGTCCATAATCAAAGTGCGTTCAGAATATTAAAGTAAACAGAAGCAGTGACAATAGAGAAGCAATGAAGGTTTGATAACTGCGTCATTAGAATTTAATAAAGACAAAATTATTATTTCTGAACTGAAATTATCCTGTATTTTGTTTCCGTATTCTACTCTTCTGCACTGCTGCCAAGGTATTTAGTGCATTACGATCACTATTTTTAAGTGGGCAGCTAAATGAACTGACTTTCTAAATTGTTAGAGTTACAGATTTAGTATTTCACATAGATATTACAAGGAATTTAAGAAATGTGTCTAAAAATGTATTTCAATATGCATCTGCATTCCTGAAATAATAGCTAATTTATGTTACTATTATTATATGTAATTAAAATATATCTCCAATGACAGACATTAAACTTAATATCCTAACAAATTTCCAATTATACAGCGGTTAGTTCTTCTTAAATTCAAAACCATAAGAAATCGGCTAGTTAGAGCTATTTTGGAACATTTTGAGGAAGTGATTTTTCCAATATCAAACAACGTTTGCATCAGAAATATCCGCATGTAAAATACCTTCTAATTTATGTAGTTTTGGACAAGATTACAGAAATAACGAAACATTTACTCGTTTACTGAAAATGTAATGTTCCTACATTAAAACAATCAGAAGTAATAAATGAGGGCAGAATAATGAATGAGTGACGCAATGGCGCAAGGACAAAATATTTTGTTTCAAGAGTCCGAAGGATAAAACGTACGGATCGACGGATGGCCGGATAGATGGGTGGATGGACGAACGGACAGACGGACGGATGAATGGATGAATGAATGGATGGATGGAAAAACGGTCGGACGGATGGGCGAATGAATACGATAGATGGAAAACGGACCAACGAAGGAGTGGAAGGAAAGAAGGAAGGAAGGTCCGGCGGACGGAACGAGGGACGAGGAGGACAGACGGACGGATGGCCGGGTGGACAGATGGACGGATGGATGGATGGATGGATGGACGGATGGACAGATGGACGGACGGATGGATGGATGGATGGACGGATGGACAGATGGACGGACGGACGGATGGATGGATGGATGCACAGATGGATGAATGGACGGATGGACAGATGGACGGATGGACGGATGGACGGATGGACGGATGGACGGACGGACGGATGGACGGATGGAAGGACCTACGGATGGACGGGTGGAAGGACGGACGGTTGGATGGACGGATGGACGGATGGACGGATGGACGGATGGACGGATGGACGGACGGACGGATGGACGGATGGAAGGACGGACGGTTGGATGGACGGACGGATGGATGGATGGATGGACGGATGGACGGATGGATGGATGGATGGATGGATGGATGGACGGATGGATGCATGGACGGATGGATGGATGGATGGATGGATGATGAGAACATGGGGAGGGGGATGGAGGGAATTGTCCTAGTCCACCGAGCGTCCCGCTAGGTAGTTTCGTCAGTGGCCCGCATTTCGGGAGGCCCGGTTTCGATTCCCATTTCAGACCTACCTAACCCATTTTTCGGGGGTTTTCCTAGGTTGTCAAGAGCATGATAGGTGGGTTAATCTCCTATCACTCATTTAATCTCCCTTATCATTGACATCATCCTACTCTTCAATGCGAATATCGGGTAACTCTAAGCTCCATGGACCCTGGACTTATTTGAGCATAATTTCAACCAATTCATTCACCGTCCGATATAACTTAACGTTGGGGCGGAGTAAATTAAAAAAAAAATCATTAACGTCATCTTTCATCTGGTGATCTGTTTCAGGGTAGAAAGTTTCGGCGCTGCCGTGAATTTTGGGTAGGCCACGCTGTGTCTCCTTTCTCATTTTTCCTCCCCGGGTGGCTCCAATGGGGCTTAGGTACAATAAACCACAGGTTTCGGTGCCGAATCCATCCATAGTAATCGTAATCCTAAACCCCATCCGAGTCTAGTCTAAACATAGTATGTTATAAACAAAGTTTATTTCCAGGACCCACTCTATTATTCTTGTAGCACACAATACTAATAAATGTTTAATCTAAGGGACCACCCTAATCACTGGGGAATGGATTCATAGGTAAATATATATTTTATGTATTTAAATATTTTCCATAATTTAGTTATTAGTTCATACTTTATGCATTTTACCAGTATACTATATCGAAGATTATTTCTCCTTTTATTGTGTATGGCAAAGGCATGTCTTTGTTTTTGAGAAGAGACCTGTGCAATCTTCTGCTTATCCTGCAACCTATTGAACCTAAATTTGGAAACGATATTTTCACTAGTATGCTTTGTAAGATGCTTCAAAGATATTAGTCGAAATATAATTTACTGTTTGGTAACATGTATGTCGCAATAAGCACATACGGAGCGGTGCAGCCGGCAAGAAGAAATTCACGCAGTCTACTGTAACAAAGTGGATCGATGAAGGCGAATAAAACGTGATATAGAGACTTTTTAAAGCTTTAGTTTCTTATAACATCCCAATTTGGACATGGGTATTGCTAAAGTGATTTGTTTTTAGAGCTACATTTCGGACGTCTTATGTTAGAAGAATAACTAGCAAGAAGAATAATAATTAGCAAGATATAGGGAAAGCTGCAAGGAAAGATTTTGGTATCCATTGATGAAAAGAACGATGTAGAAAATTGTTACCTGGCTAACGTAATCATTGGGAATTGACGGACCCGGTGAAGTGCTTCTGCTCACAGTTAGGTATTCAAAACTGTTAATTACTGCACAACCTCTGGACTTCATTGAAATACGTTTTTGTTATGGCGTTGGAGGTGGGAGAAATGACGTCCTACTTTTTGTGACTGACGCAGTTCCAAAGCTATTAAAGGAGCAAAGACAGTGCATATTCACACCTTTATCAAGTGGATTACCTAATGTCAAAGACGAACATTTTCATCAAGGCTCCCTCTCGTAAAGTACCTTTCAAGTCCATTGCCCTTGGTATTCCATCCCAATTAGAAACTATCATCACCTGGATAGATCAGTAGTTGATTATTGCGATAGTTTACAGATGGCAAAACGTACTATAAAAACATCCTGACGATGTTACGTACTGCATGTGATGTGGCTAAAATCCTATCTTTTTTTTTTTTTTTTTTTTAATGAAAACTCTGAATACGAAACGTTTTGTCGCATTTCTCAAGCGCTAACTGGTGAAACATTTGATATTCCTGCGTTGAATAGGTTCTCACTGCCACATTATTTCAAGTATGCTTCAGTTGTATCAGCAGATGTGGAGAGGAGTTCTTAAGAGTACAAAAGTTTGCTTTCTACCACAGGCGTCCCCTAGTTTTAGAGAACTTGCGCATGTTGCTTGTTGACTATTGCATGAATCCTGAATTACGTAAGATTTCTTTATACGTTCATCTTCCTAGAACACATAAGCACTCGAGTTCAAATTGTAATTAATTTTTAATTTTAGTTCAAACATAACGAAGTAAGAAGCCTATGGTACTGCGGTGAACTGAAAAAGAGAAGGAAGTTTTAGTCATTTTAAATAAATTTACTGATCTTTTTAGATCATATTATCGATAATTTAAGGAGATTAAAATCTGAGTCCGGGAAGCATATACAATGTTAAGCTGTGAATAGAAATATGGAGATATGTTACCAATGGTACTGAAGTGTTGTAAACATGTAATTAATACAGGTCAACGTCCTAACAGTACTGGTGACTTTATGATGCATCAATTTGAGGAATCACCGATTACATCCTGCAATACGTGTGGATTGCATCAGTCAGGACTTCAGGACCTATAATGTTGCAGTAAGGAGAGTAATTTGTGAGGTGTGTAAATTTGTTGTGTTGTGGAATTGAAATGCCAAAACAAAAACAGTCAACTGCGTCCTGTTTGAAACAGTATGTTTCTGAGTTTGGCGGAAACATATTCTGTACTCATGAAACTGCATTGTTCTGTAAAGTATGTGAAATTAAAGTCGCTGCAGACAAACGGTTCACCGTACATGTTGGGTGGGAAAAACATTTACGAGCTCTTCAAATGTGAAAAAAAATCAAGCGTCTCAGTTACTGATAAAAAAACGGCTTCAACATCAAGTAACAAGTCATCTTCCTTTTATAAAGAATTATGTGAAGTGTTTGTTAGTACAAATATTCCGCTAGGAAAATTAAGTAATTCCAAATTACGAGATTTTCTTGTATGTCACACTGGTCATACAATTCCAGATGAATCAACTTTGCGTAAGAGTTACCTAAAAAATGTCATGAAGACACGTTAAACCGAATAAGTGAATGTGCGAATGGGAAAAAAGTATGTATCAATTGATGAGACAACCGATTCAGACGGTCGTTATGTAGCCAATGTAGTGATAAGTACGCTAGAAACTACTAGTGCCGGACAAATGTTTCTTCTGGCCTAAGAAGTTACAGTTTCTGTTAACCACTGTCAGATATGGAAACTGTTCGACAAATCCATGTGTTTATTGTGGCATAGTGGAATGCAGCATGGCAACGTGCTCCTGTTCCTAACAAACGCGGTGCCTTACATGGTTAAGCCGGCAAAATCGATCCAATCATTTTACAGTAAGATGGTGCATGTTACGTGTTTGGTCCATGCTTCTCATCAAATTGCGGAACACGTCAGATCAACATTTTCAAAAGTAGGTACACAAATTTCCACAGTAAAGAAAATATTTTTGAAAGCGTTAACCCGAACTATGTAGTTCAAAGAAAAAGCCCATAATATAGCTTTGTCCCCGGCATCAATTTTAACACGCTGGAGTACATGGTTAACTGCATGTATATACTACTGTGACAATTTTCAAATAGTGAGAGAAGTGGTGAATAACTTTGATAGGGTAGATCCTAAGGCAAATGAGAGCGCACAGGATCGGTTTTCCGATACTCAAATCCAAGGTAAATTAGCTTTCAGTATATCAAATTTTATATATTTTACGTAAATCATAACCCACAGTGTAGAAAGTGGCCTGACATTGGATAAGTCGACTGAGCTAGTGAGGGTTGCGGAAGAAAGGATACAAAATGTAAAAAGTGAGACTGGGGACAAAATTAGACTGAAACTAAAATTTGTGCTGGACAAAAATAAACGACACCAGACAGTTTGTCAGATTATCGATATCATTTTAGGAGAAAACTTCAGAACTGATATTTTTAATAGGATTTAACAGGCAGTGTTAGTGTTTTTTCAAATATGCATCAAATAACATCTGTGGAAGTGGAGAGAAGTTTCTCAAAGTATAAAGCAGTTTTAGTTGACAACCCCCGTTCCTTTACTTTTGATAACTTGAACATGAACATTGCGGTGTCCTGCAACGCTAAGTAAGGTATGTTTTGACTAATGGGTATAGTAATATATCTTTTCATATTTTATAAAATGAAGATGACCTGATGGATTTTTAATTAATTATTTAGTAGCAATAATTGCATTGTTTACTAAGAAAGTTAACTTTAAAATGTAGTTATTCGAATCATATATTCATTAAATGTCTGTGACAGTTATTAATTTATTACAATGAGATTATTAATTTTTGTTTAGTCATTTTTTTCACATTTTATATGCATTTTTATATTTTAAGGACATTTTATAGCTCATTTTTAGAGAATTTCTCGATCAACTTCCGGGCCCTACTTATGACCAATAGTGTTCAAAAGTGACCAGAAAATCAGTAAAATGAAGCTTAAAAGCTTTGATGTGTTGCACTCAAATGATTTTGTCTACTTTGCTGCAAACTATATAACCTAATAGCGCTAGTACTCCATCTACTTCATGTTATGCGAATCAGTATTGATTATTTGCTAACTTTCTTGAATGTGGGCTTTGAGCAATAGTCAAAACCTTTAGCAGATGGTATAAGGTGATGGCTAAGAAGGGTGAATAGCTACTTTGAGAATAGTATAGGAATTGGATGAATTTGAAAATTCAAATAAATAAGAATGAATATCTTCAAAATGTTTCACTCAACAAAATGAACCACATTTCTCATTTTTTAATATAACGAGCTATACACTTTTCTATAGTTTGACTTTGTGTAACTCATAGGTACAACTGCAAATGTCATCCAGCTCTTCCCCAGCCCCCCCCCCCTCCACACACACACACACACACACACACACACACACACACACACACACACACACACACACACACACACACACACACACACACACACACACACACACACACACAGACAATTATTTTCCTTCTTCTTTATTCAAAATTACTCAAAAGGTGTATTTCCAGCAATACTCGATATCAAGTTTTTGAGTGGAATGGAATACATTCTTTATATATTATTTTCACGGAGTAGGTAAAGAAAAAACTGCCACAGTTTCACTACATTCATGAATTTTCAGTGTATGACGTAATTGTGTTTTTTGAATGTGAATTCTTCCTTTTTGCTCCCCTGGAAAGAGTTAGTTATTCATAAAATATAAACGTTATCCTTCAAGATTCTGTATCAAACATAATTAATATGCTAGGAATTTAATGCTTAGATACTATCTAGTCATTATTTCTCCAAAAAGATTTTCTCGTATCTTAGAATGTATATGTGTTTATAACAGTAATGATGATAGCACGCTCGTAGGTTTGAATCGAGGGAGAAATGATGTTATGTAGTGATATATCCTTCTCTACTCTTGTACAAACTAGTCTTACTGCTCTGTATAATTTAGTCCAAATAAATTTTAACGTATTGTCATTGTTATTGTAAGCAACGAAATATGGAGATATGGAATAGACTTTAAGTGATAATGAAATCCTTTAAGAGCTGGCCCGTCTGTTACGCCATTGAAAATCCGTTCCCTTTGCAGTTCCAGGAGACAAAAAGAGAAGTTTAAGTACTAGAAACTCCAAATATATCATGGAATGTCTCCTTCGTGGTTTTCTCCAAAGTGTACACATCTGACATAAGGTGTACGTTGTAAAAGGATATGCATTTTTGTATATAATTTCTAAAGGTTCCCGTAAAAGATACTCTAGATAACCCAATGCAAAATTTAGCCAGCACGAAGGGAACCACTGAGGACATTCCTTGAGTATACAAAATAAGCATTTGATTTGCTATGAAATTCTTTCTCGAAATCATTAAAGTTATATTTGAGAAAATCGAAATTGTAGATGATGATTCCGTGGGTATTTTGAAGCTGCTGGTTTCTCTTGAAAATCTTCGTATCACATCCCACGAAGAAGCTCAACTTAAATACCAAGTTTAGAGTTTAACCAACTTTTCATTTTTTAGAAATGTATTTACACGCACAGGCATATGCACACATATTAAGGTATTTCTTAGTTTCAAAAAATTCCAGAACATAAATATAGTACTCACAAAAAATGACATTTCTATAGAACTAGAAATTTTCGTGATGTGACAAAGAATGCAGTGCTCCGAGCGAGTTTCGAACTACTGCTCTGACCTTAGTACTGCTATGCAGGAGAGATTCAACCACCGGGTGAACCGTCCAGAAGAAGAGGCTACGTCGTGATTATTGTTTTACACTACTACGTCAGAAAGAAGCTGAAGTGATAATGACAATTAATGGACGTCGGAATGGAAGCTAAATTGGATACGTTAATAAAATTACAGGGGCAACCTACTGAAATGAAGCTTAAAGATAGGATAAAGCTGCTAAAATACGCTTGTGAATCTTTGATTTTGGTTACTTATTTTAAATTTTAGATAGCCCACATTAAGAAATACTAGACACACACAAACACACACACACACACACACACACACACACACACACACACACACACACACACACACACACACACACACACAATGAGCACAAGTGCCGACCACTCTGCAGCGAACGACAAGGTTGAACTTTGGCAATGAGAACTCTAAAGTTCTATAAAATATCCTAGAAACGAGTGAATTTTCGAGATATCACAGGTCTTACATAAGAATTACTGAAGTGGTGGTTATGTTGAGCGACTGTTGTGGTGCACGCATCAAAATTCCAGCAAATTTCTTCAGCGAGAAGCTCTCTAAGATAATGTTACAAGTGACTATTTTGTTTAATTCAAAACGATAGCAGTGCGTGTGAGGTCATGTCACGAGGCCTCTCCTAGTTTTGCTGAAGCCTGTAAAAGGTTTACTCGCTCTCTTGTGAGCGAGTTGTGGTCAGCGCCAGACGTAGGTCCGCTCTCTATAAAGGTATGTAGTTAACCGTGTATTTCCTAATATTGTAGTAAACCTTTCATACCTAAACTTATTTTCAGTATTTTTTATGTAATTGAACCCAACCTTTTGTAGAAATGTACCATAAAAAATCCCAACCTCTCCGTAAAGCATGTAAATACCATATGAGTTACCCACCTCCCCCCGAGCAAGGTCTGTCCATGTGATATCATTATCCATTAACATCTATGGTCAGGTCTTCACAATATTCCAAGCCAGAAGATCACTTTTTTCGTTTCTGTTCTGCTTCCATCCATTAGGAATCAGGCATATCTACTTTCAGCCAATATAAGTTCTCCGCATGAATGAAATCAATGATAGGAGCTGTGAACTGCTTCATTGCTATAAACCTATTATAAAATGGGGTGAGTGATGGAGATACTGACAAACAGACAACAGTATGCTAGCTTCTTTTGCAAGGTGATCTTCTTTGTCCTTGACTGTGTTAAAGCTATCACTGATCGTTAATCCAAAACAGACAATGACTATAGCCTGTAATTGAAAATTAGTTCATAAATTGGTTTATATCTAAATACACTACCAGATAACACTTCACAATTTTGGTGAATTCTGGACAGGCAAAAATCAGATTACCTACACAAACGATCTGTCTCTAGGATTATGCTACAGTTTATACGTAACATTGATCCTGCTAAAATAATTAAACATCTTGTTAGATATCTATAAATATTTAATTACTATCTATATCTTTTACTCGTTGCAGGATTACCCATGGCAGCATATTAAGCAATATGGGAATCCGCTATTCGGCTCTACGGTAATTATACGCAGATCTCATTTGTGCCGATGTTCAGAGAGCTCAAATTTCGTCTTTGCTCCGCTTCAGTGCAATCAGTAAATATGCTAACAGTAAACCCCATTTCTATTCAATGCAGAGCACAAGAGGAAAATGTGCCTCTGGGGTCTGTGCTGCGATTGTAGCTTACGAATGTTCACTGTCCTGCGGTACGCTTCTGTGCCTAGGATCTGATTGCGGTATTGAAGCATACTGATAAATAGCGATTCAGGTCTTCTATCCCCTTTACCAAATACATACGGCGGTGTTTCTAATTACGCTTCTGACCACGAACTATAGTTGTTTAAAATGGAATCTCCTGCAGTAACACAAGTAATGATTTAAGTTTTTTCTCAAATACTTTGAAAGGAAGAATAGTAAAGGAAACAAACGTGAATAAAACATCAGTTATTTAAGCCGCGTTAGAAACATTTCATTGTAATGATAGAGTCGACATGAAAAATTCAAGGCCACGGCGGGGATTTGAACCACGAATCTACTGGTTTACGTCCAGCTAGATGGCCAATTTGCCGTCATGACATTAAATTCTCAAATTTACTCATATATTTCCCCAGTTGCCTGAGCCTGTATTACGGCTAGTGTGAAGAAGTGAATAATTTGCATCAGTTAACTTAAACTTCATTGTAATAATCAAATAAACCAAAATACTTTAAACATGTAGAGTTTCAGCAACTTCAAGATACACATTAACTGCTTAAAATAAAATTAAAAAAACATACGTAATGCTGAGTATAAATGACCTATGTTCATTTATAAATCAGCAAGTGAGTGAGTTATTGACGGAATCGTGAAGCGAGTATACAAGTGAGTACATTTGGGATTTTAAAATTCCCGCAGTTCCAAAGTACCTTAAATAAATTCTGATGTAATCGATCAGAATACTTTATCGATGACTCATAATTTACATTACACTACAAATTATACATACTCGTATCTCTCCCTACTTACTGGTATTCATTATAGATGTAATCATTATAAACAGAATAAAGCACGTTGGTTTAACTATATATGCCTACAATATTATTGATCCCTTCAGGTGAGAAAGTAAAGGCAGTTGTCTGCATACTACTTAAAATAATTAACAAAATCTCAACCGTAAATATCTCGTAAATCGTCATTTGTATGAAGACAAAGTCGAATGTGTATTTTAACTAGACTCGCAATGTTCTTGAAATTCATTTCTGTCTTCTTTATGATTGTCCAAATATGTGCCACTATATAAGTTGAAGCAATAAAATAAAATGGAGCAAAGGAGTTCCACGTTTGCGCGACAGTTTGATGCAAATATGATGCGTAGCTCAGGGTAAAGCAATGATGTACTCTCAGGGCATGCGTGGATATGTATGAGTAAGGATGGTTCTAATGGCATGGAATGCCCGTTTCAAATTGATTTAACGACTGCTTCTTTTTTTCATGCATCAAACTCGAAGTTGCCCACCAAGGGTTACCAATATATCACTGTTTAGAGTCACTGTAGGAGGAATGCTTATTACTCGATAATACTTAATTCGTTACATATGAACCTACAAATATTTTCTCTCGTCACTTCTGGTCTGCCTTGCCCGAGACAGAACCAGATAACTGCCTTAATCGGCCCCAAGCCGCGGACTGTTTGTCTTCACTCTATGCACAGCTGTGCGCGGGTGTGTAACTTTCACTTCTGAAACTCTGTCTTTTCACACAAAGATTCCCTTTATGGCTATTTTGTCCATTGTGATTATTAGTCTCGGTCATGCCATTATTAAGGGTCCGAAGAATACCTATTCAAATGGAGTCAAGTGCTATCCCTTTAGAACCTTTTGCTAAGAAAACTGTTTCTTACGTTTTTTTTTGTTAAAACAACTCAACTCAACTGCAGGTGTATGCGTTTCACAAATATACAAGATTTCTTTGAAATCCATCACGATTCTTAACTTATTGCAATTTTTAATTTCGGTGTATCAAAGTTCAACAGGTATGGAGAGGACCTCGCATGTCTATTCATAGAAAGAAGGCCATTTAGTTCATTCGGCAGGCACATATTTCACATATATAATGTTTTAATAAACATTCTTAGAACCATTTTATATAAGAGACAACTAACTGTTTAAATGTTTCTTTAATTATTTTTTGTTTTTCCTTTTCTTTTTTAATATCGCCGTTTAAAGGGGTCCTATCGGATAATGAATGGAAAAATGGATGAAATAGTCTGGAGACTATTGAGCTTAAAGTTATACAACATTATACTTTCAGAATAAGGGCAAACCCCAGAAAGTATTTCTTCACATAACTCACCTAAGCAGACATCCTAGGATCAAATTATGGTCTACGGTACTCCATGTAGTTTGAAGAGGAGTAAATACTTTATTCATTTTTTCTATTTATTTCCTTAATTCACCTTTCATGTGCTTAGCTCAGGGATTTATTAAGCAATTATTTTTTATTTATATTACTCATATATGTATAGATACATACGTGAGCATAAGGATCTTAAAATTCTTTTCTAACAGATTTGGTTGGCTTTAAAACATGCATTTCTTGTAATATATTGTGTTGTAGAACAGTACAGTGCGACAGGAGCAAGTTTTTCAACTGTCACTTCACCTAACGTTTCAGAACTTCAAATTACTAGATTACTGGTCATCTGACGATTGCGCTTATCGCATTTACGCTGGTGAGGACATTCAATGTACTGAGTCCTGGTGAACATTAACCTTAGATATAACCCGATAACCCTGTCCAATAGATACGCGCAATATTCACAGGAGAATGTGCAAGAACATACATTTTGTGCTCTCATGAGAATGTCACTGAAGAATGAATTGACATCATAATGTTATCTGGGAAAGATAAAGCATTAAGAAGGCTTAGGCCTACTAAAAACATATGCACTTGTACTAGCAACAATGATGGGATACTACTATATGATACACCTAATTTAGATTGAATATTCTGCATACTTTATCATGAACTCTGCTAAAACAAGCAGTGGACGATTATATCGCCGTGTATCTCAAGAACATTGCGCCTCTTTTTCTCATTTAATAACTCTGTTCATGGCATAGAAGACATCTTTGTTGCTTGTTTTTGTAGGCAGCAGAAAAACTTGCTGCAAAAATGTTGACCACCTGTTGATTTCCCATGAACAAACAGGAAGCTGAGAGTCAAAGCGATGATGCCAAGGATGAGGGATTAAAAGTTTCTTAAGCAGAAGGCCGGGGAAACTTTATCCTTAAGTCAGCAAAGGGTGGGGTATGTTCCAAAGAGACCAAGAGGGCTCATTTGAAATGGTGATCGCGAGTTATTCTAAGAGTCAACAAACTTTGTACTAGCTTGTTGGTCTTTTGTTGGCGGCAGAATGTCAAACACAATCGATTAATGTTGGCATCGTTGTTACTCTTGCCGAGAACAGTTCCAGAATTATTTTTACATAGCGTGTATGGGCTAAACTGAAGGATTCAAAACTTAAATAATAAAACAATGCACATCTGGAAAACAAACTATCTAGAACTTTCTTTTCATTAGCTTTATATGTTTGCCACATACAAGAACATAAATTAATATACAACATTTAAGAATTACGTCAAACGTTTCTGGAGATGCTATTATTTATAATTAGTTTGATATGCTCATTCAAGTTCCAGTTGCCCGCCTCGGCAGCTTGGCGGTAGCATGTCTGCCTCACGTTCAAGAAGTCCCGAGTTCGAATCTAGGTCAGGGTGAGTTACCTGGATAAGTTATTTCCGGTGTTTTCCCTTATCATGAAAGACAAATGTCGGATAATTTTAAACTCTATGGACCCTGGACTCATTTGAGCATCATTTCGCCTATTACATTCACCGTCCGATATGATTTAACTTTGGAGGACGTAAATTACATACACACACAAAAAATTACCAGTTGTTGTACATCATCTAAAATGTACATGGAAGTTAGAACAGCAGGTATCTTAAAAATATTCTGAAGTTATGACATATATTTTAATTTATTTACAGAGGTAAAAAAATCATATATTTCCTGAAGGGATTGCTGAATGTTTGCAATAATAACTCCTTATTAATTTATGAAATATAATTTCAATTAATTTATTCGTATTTTATATATTTTCTGTTCCTAATATACTGCAAAAAAGAGTAAGTAAAGAAAGTATTTTACTCTGCCTAAAACTTCAATTTATAGACCACAAATAGTATTCCAAATGTGTAGTCCCTGAATACAAAAAAGTAATTTGTGAAAGTTCTGTTAGGTCGCACACACGCGTATCTGTAAGCACTTAAAACGTAAAGCGCCAAACTTATGAAGCCATTGTTTATGTTTGGCCGCAAAACAAATATTCTTTATAGGTTTTGTGGTGTTGAGTATTTAAAAAGAAGGGAAAATAAAAGTTAAAAAATTAAAAGAGGTTAAAATGTACACATTGTTTGTAGAAGCTGTGAGTAAAAGGCAAACTAGAGTTATATAGTGGACTACGAGTGTTGAGTTCATAAAAAAGCGAATGGCTGCTAAGGAGACATATATAATGCCAGAGGTTATACTCCCATTAGTCCTGGATCCATAGGACCAAGGACCCGGCCCCCTTCGACCAGGAGTTACCGAGCTGTCCCAGAAGGGCGCCCGGCGCCTCCGTGGGACTTTCCATAAGGCAAGACCTAGAGACTAACAACCCCCATCTCATCTGATCCTGTGGACTCAAGACGGGATGGAAGTGGATACGTCACTTACGCGCGCCAACTCCAAAATGGCAAGGCTACCGATATGACCTCGATGGAGCCGCCTGGTGATCTAGCACACCTTCTACTAGCTATGCTGGCTAGTACGCGAGAATACTAATGGCTTCCCTCACCCACGGGTATTGGGAACCACTGCCCCCTCGAGTCCAACCCAATCCGAACAACTCCCAATCAGGGAGGGGCTCGAATGTTCGGCCCGAGGTTTGCTAAGGAGGCAGAACTAACTTCCGTTAGACGCTTCGGAGAAGGAAGATATATAGCTGCGTAAGCCAACGTGTTAAAAAGTTATTATGAAAGATTGTACTGCTTTAATTTATATTTAGTGCTCATTAATAAAATAATCATTCGTAGAAAAGCTATAGTATCGTTATTTATGTAATTTGGAGGTAAAATAATTCATCAAATTAGAGACTATAACCCGGAGATAAGATCCTTATGTGCCGACCAAATAGAAGCTGGGAAAAGAAAGTAAAATTCTTAATCAACGTTACATCTTTGGAAAATAGTTATCACGCAACAGAACCAAGATAAAAACTCTCAAATGGAATTTAAAGTTCAAAATGATTCAAACAAATTATTGACGCGAAAATCATCGCCACAAAATCACAAAATGAAACACGTACACAATTACATTACGCTTGATATTTTTTATCGTCCGAGAATGAGACATGGTAATTTTTAAGAAAATCTTCCACTCCAAACTGTCTTTCAAGTGGAAACGTCATTATTTTTTATTTTCTTCACAGTGAATGATGCTTTAAAATAATACACTACATATCAATGCTACGTTATGGCAAATAAAATATGTATCTTAAATTTTCTGTAAATGTCTTGAACGACATTTCTGTAATTTGTACACATATGAGATAGTCACTCTTTCTACACAACCAATGACTTTCGTTAAATTACAAAATTTGTGGCAAATACATATTTTGTGGGGTTAAGTGATTTCACAATACCCATTGTTTGCTATTGATTTAACCTTTCAAATATGCTATGTTAATCGCTTACTGTAGACACATTCTTACAAACTTTCATAACTTTATCTCCTTCCTTTCAATAGAGGTAAAATTTGCAAACATCTCCTTATCAAACGTTCATTCCTCTATGTAGAGGCTATCTAGTTTGTAACTACAAACCAATAAGTGATTTCTTCTTCTTCTTTTGGTACAGGACATAGACCTGTTCATTTATGGTCCTCCACCCCTTATGTCATTTTAGGTGTGGGGGCAACAACTACGAATCAGAGAGAGGTATCCAGGGATGGGTGATCATCCCGTTCCCCGGAATGAGAAAGAGGAAAATAGATGAACGGAATGAGGGCGAAGTGGATAAAAGGAAAGATAAGGGAGCAATTGGTGGAATTGTGGCGGGAGAAACCGCAGACCCCGGAGAAAACCCGTCCCAGTGCCATCTTATCCACGACAAGTCTCATTTTGTAGTCTCCTGGGATGAAACCTGTGCCGCCTTGGTGAGAGTCGAGCGGTCTAACGACTCAACACGGCGCGGCTTGTATAACGTATTCGAAAATTCAAATTAATAGTAAGCAATATTTCGAAATTGGTTAACAAGGAAAAAAAAAAGATCTTGTAGCTGCAGGGATACATGAAAATATGTGGAATTTAAGTGATAGTAAGATGTTTCAAACCTGGCCGTTATACAATATCTTTGAAATTCCGATCTGTTTGTATGGCTAAGAAATAATAATTAAGTCAAATAACATGGAACACCTCCGAAATGGTTCAATAAAATATAAAAAAATGTATCAGCCTATATTTTATGTTCTAACCGGATATACATACCTTGTGGAGTTATATTTTGTCCAATCCTTAAGGTTTATAAGATTATCAAAACTTATTCAGAATTAGTAGGACTATGAACATTCCAAGAAAATTCAAGATATACATTTCATTAGTCGTGAAAATATTTTAAGCATATAATATTTCTATAAAAATCAAGAGAATAATCTTTGATTTAACAGAATCTTCTGTTTTTTTTTTTTTTTTTTTTTTTTTTTTTTTTTTTTTTTTTTTTTTTTTTTTTACAAATGAACTAACGGACTCTTCAGGCCCACATATACACACACTCGAGGATATTTATTTTCTCAAAGTGCAAATTTTTGGGTACAGAGGGTACGGACATAACTATTTTCGGTGAAATTTCAATACCGAAAATATTTGGGGAATGCAATGCTTCACCTGTTGAATATAGGAGAAAATTAAATATATCAAGGCAATAATTAGAAAATATATTTATAGGGATGATAATTTTGGCTAAGATTAGTTTTAGGGTTAATTATTTAGATTATAAGAATAATTTTTCACATTTTTCTTCACTCTCAAATTGGTTACGCTTTTAAGTACAGTAATCTTTGTAGCTTAAAATTAATACTATGTCTTTGTTCTTCATTATTGTAATGGCATTATGGTGTTAATGGTAAGTTGGTGTTCTCGGTGTCCGCAGCGATCATGTGGAACGAGTTTATTGTCACCTGATGTCGCCCTGCGTTGTGCCTGAGGTCATTGGTTGTATTCTGCCCTCCGGGGTGACGATGAAGCTACGAGCTGCTCCTTCTTCCAGATCTGAATCTTTGGTTCACATCAGGCACTGAGATGTATCGAAGTATATAAAAAACCTCCGGATCTGCTTCAGTCTGAGCTATGGGAACTTTTAATTTTCAGATGGGTCGCGAGTGAAAAGGATACCAATTAATTCTTATTACTTTAAAAGATCAAGGTGTTCAATTTAATTTGTATTATTTATACAATTTTGTTTATAAATCTTGAGAATAATATTGCATACTTTGACTATAATTAACTGATATAAACTCTGTTACAATCCTTTTACTCTTTCGCGATACTGAATTTACGTCTGTTCACCATAACTTTCTTCATCAAAAGACGCTTTCTTTCCTAGATGCTTTATCAAAATTATTGATTTTTCATTCTCTCGTTGCCATCACTACAGCAAAACTTAATTTTTACTGGTCCACGTCACACATTACATAATCAGATTTTTAAAACTACCAATCATTAAACATTCACATCGTATCACTTACGTCATCTCATGACCTACTGAATTTTACAATTTCTTTCTCATTCATTTTAATATGTCTATCGGTTCTTAAACCACATAAATAGTTTTACAATTCTTTTGGCCTAAACCAAAACAATTGCTACACTATTATGCCATTATTATTGTTTAATATAACAGTTTATATGTATAATGACTGTCATTTAACGAGTTCATGAAGATTCCTATAGAACGAAAAGAAATCACATTCCATAGTATTGTCATAAATGAATCATTGTGTTCTATTCCTTGTATAGTATTTTCCAGCAATTAATTGAACTTAAGAATAATTGTTTTCAGACAGCAGCTATGTAAGAGCAATTGCCATTATCCAGTAACTGCAAAGATGGGGTTAACCGAAGCAGAGATACTAAAACTGTACATAAACATCTTAATGAAATTATGGTACAACACTAAAAATACCTTTAAAAATGAACCTTTGGAGTAAAAGTACAATAGTGAACGTGTAAATAGACATCTTCATTGTGTAAAACAGTCAGCCTGATAACTTAAATAGCAGGAGAGAATTTTGTGGATTTAACACTGACGGGTAGGGCTTTCAATTTTATTTATGCTCCTACTTTGGCAGTTTCCTTCGTTGCCCTCTTTAAAGTTCATGTTTATAGATAACAGTACCGAACTTGGTATTTTGCTGCGTTTTCAGCAAGGATCCAGAGCATGTTAAATTGGCAAGATAGCTTCATTCGTAACCACTGTTTGAATTCAATATAAAATTCGAGTTCTGTGTAAAACTTCGCTGCATCTACACGACCTGGATTTGGGTCGGGATGTAAGGTCAGGAGTTAACGGATTTTCTTGTTCTTTCATCGCACACGATGCTGTCTGTATGCAGCGGAGCATTGCTGTTCCGAAATTCTGTTGAACTGAGATACCTTAGGGAGCACGCTGTTGTGGATTCGAATGATTTATCATGTGAAAAGTGAACTCTCTCAGGGTTTACAGTTCCCCGCACTAGCCTCATAAGTAACGGTAACCAATGAGGCCGCCTGTGATTCTGCATTTCAGGTTAATATTTCACAAAGTGAGCACTGAGAATAATTATTATTCAAATTACACTAATAGTTTCTCTGTCCCTAACAATAGTAAATAGTGGAAATATTGCAGTCAAACAATAAATTACATAAAAATACTACATTAAATATACGTTCATATGTTTTACTCCTATTTCTTCGCTATTTACTCCCATCCAAACTATTCTTCCATATACTTTTCTCCCTATATATTTCAGTTTATTCGAAATAGTTATTGATAAACACGGTTATGATAATATTTCCTCGTAGATACAACGGTATTTATGTATAGTTGACTTTAAGTTTAGGCAGGTCATTTAAAATGGTTGTATGCTTCGAAATTCTGTTTCCTCTGCTAGCCCAAGATGTAAAAAGAAGTTAGTAACTTATAGCCCGCCTCGGAAGCGAAAATGGCAGCGTGCCTGCCTCACGTTCAAGAGATCCCAAGTTCGAATCTCGGTTAGGGTGAGTTACTTGGATAAGATTTACTCCGGGGAACGCCCTTATCCTGACAGACGAATTCGGGTAACGCTAAGCTCCATGGACCCCGGGCTCATTTGAGCATCATTTCACCGATTTCATTCATCGTCCAATATGACTTAACGTTGGAGGATGTAAATTTTCTTTCACAAATGTTTAAGTATCTGAAAATTACAAACAGTAAGCAAAATATTTCAGAAACGAATAATTGCAGAAAAATGCAATTTTGTGCTTTAAGGAAATCTAAAATTTTTATTTTGTCTGCATCTCATAGTTCACCAATTATGGAAGGATCATTAGAGGCTGTTCCTGGAAAATTAAGCATATACATTTTAATTTTAAGCAAATTCGTTGCAGCTATTAATTTTCAGAAACATTTCTATGTAAAGGGTACTTTATGATAATGGAATTTATTTAAAAATATTCGTGTCACATCTTTTCAAAGCTTGAACATATATACCAAAGCAGTATTTACATGAGTTTTCGTGCTTTTTTAACCACTGAGTTCCACAGCGTACCAATCATGAGTGAAAGTTCGCTTTGTTAATGGGTCTCTTTAGCGACCTTGAGGTTTATTTGACATGCGATCACCGACTTTTCTCCCCGTCCAGAGGAAGCTATGCTATTTTACGCCCTCCACAGGAATTGAACCCGCTATCTCTTGAACTAGCAATTTAGTCTTATATCAAGGAGGTATAAGGTCTGTCAGGCAGACAAAGACGGGCACGCACGCCTACACACTTAGTTATTTCTAAAACGATTCTTCTTTTCTTTGGACTCAGGGAGTCCCAAAAGTTTAATTCTGATTAAACCTTGGTAACCACTTTTGTGTAAAATACAATAGTTTTTCTACATACTATAAACACTTAATAATTAGAAAAATGTTCTGAATCTGTAGGGTCTTGTTTGGATGAGAGCATGACTTAAAAATGAAAATCAGGTTAATTTCAAATTTGGAATTAAACCTAGTGTGGCTAAGATATACAATATGAAAATTTTCAGCAATAGTTTCCTTGTATATTTACTGGTAGGTACAAAGGAATACAAGAACCGCGTTTGTTAAATGCTTTAAAAAGTGTCGAAATACTTCACCTGGAAGTTTAGAAGTTTCCATGACATTGCGCAAACAAATGAGTTGTTGATAAAAGCTGAAAACTTCAAACGAATAATAACTACAATCTTGTGAATGACTGAATTCATAGAAAGAGCTACTGGAATAAATAATTTGATATTTTAAAGAGCCCCAAACCATTTCTGTGTATGTCTATGCTTTACAAATTTCTTTCTTAATGAACAGGATTTCAAAGCTATTACCGAAAAATTGAAGATATACCACTTCGTTTTACATGCAAATAACCTAAATACATGATACTTTAATCAAAGTCATCTGAAGAATCTCTCAGAAATTTAAAAAAAAAATAAAGAAAGGAAATATGCAAAAGGTTCTTTCTTTTGAAAGAATATTCTCTGATTATAGTACTGAATTTAAATATTAAATTTACTATTTACAAGTCCCTTCGTTTAATGCTATCCTATTCCCGCATCATACAAACATACATATATTGACTATTTACGAAAGTACCTTGATCCATGGCGTCTCTAAACACGTATTTGTGATGAAATTTCGGTAAATTGTTTTAATTAAATATGATACTTGGTATGCGGTACAACAAGGGTTAAAATATAACCGTTAACGTATTGCGATAACCCGTGGAAACCCATTTATTTCCTGCTAAATTGGTTATAAATATATGCATAAAAAGGGATAGGAAGACCTTACACAATAAATATCAAGTTCACCTCGGTAGCGTAGATGGTAGCATGTCTGCCTCACGTTAAAGAGGTCCCGAATTCGAATCCCTCATTCAGGGTTAGTTATCTGGATAAGGTCTTAGTATGATTAAATTCTCACTGAAAATCATATAGCACTACCCAAACCACCACTACACAAATTCCTTGCTTAATATGAGTCACGTCAGTACATGTGTGCACTTCAAAAGCTGTACTTGCTGAAACCAGAACATGTCAAAGCATGGAAGCGTATGGAGTTATTTGTGTGAGCCTATCGCAAACACACCGCGTACAATGTATGTACGCTCTGTTCATCTGCAATCAAGTGTTCTGGACAACAACGTCTTATATATCGGCAGGCTTGCGAAATCATACGTAGCGTGACTGAATATTCTAACAAGCAGAAAGAAAAGTGAATATAATTCCGTTAGTGTCAAGGGAGGCTGCAATGGTGCTTTACATTTGCGTATAATAATTGATTGGCCATCTTTTCATACCAGACAAAGTGCTTTATTTGTGTTTCGTCACTTACTGAACGCCAGGTTATTATTGTGCTGGCTTTATCTTTGTTAATACAAACATCTCAGATAACACACTGATTACTCTCGGAAAAGTGAGAGGGGTACTGACGCGCTTCTCGGACGTGTGCTAAGCAATAATGAACTCATCAATTCAGCCAATAGAATGCATAGGAATCACAAATGACAGATGTTTATATCCACGTAGAGTAATCAGTGCATTATCTGAGAGGTTTTTATTCACAAAGATAAAGCCATGATAACTTTTGAGCAGCACGATAATACTGACATTTCGTTCTTCTGGTAAACAAGGTAGCAAGCGAATGCAGGCATTTTCAATGTTCAAAGCTGCGCCATACATATTTGGTCTGGTAACAGACATACCTACACACATATCATAGTAAACAAGTCGACTATGTAAGTACATTACCAGTTCAATTCCCCTCTCATACCTCAGGCCCCAATCACTTTCTTCTCATGGTCAGACAGTACAGGTTCACCAGCTACGAGCTCCTGCCAGTTGACTCAAGGGTAACTATCACAAGGTAATTTCTAAGATTTTTTTTTAGTCAGTATAACATAGAATAGCTATGAAGACAAAGCACAGTGGGTAAAGAAAGCCTGGTGTATATTTTAATATATCCACCTTTTCTTCTTCTCCGTTTTGGAGTATGGTGTTCTACTTCACAAGAGATGTCAATGAACGAGTACTCCATTGTCTCATTAAGATTACCGTTTTTATGAAGGAGTTTAAATAAGGTTCTTGGCTGGTAATCCTATGCTTTGAATCTCGTGTTTCCTTCATTAAACACGAGAGATGTTGTTTTACGTAGAACAATATGAGAATAAGAACAAAACAGGGGAAACGATGTAAGTAAAGAGGCATTTCCTTTACTTTTTATGTGTTTAAATTTCGTCTTAGCCCTGTGACTTATTTCAGATTTTTAATTAACAATGAAGAAGCCTAACAATTTAATTAACAAAGAAGAAACCTAACAAAGCTCATTATTACAAAGATAAATAAGTTTAAAAATATTTATTTAATAACGTATATCTCATTTGGTTTCTTCTTCAATTAAAACCTATGAAGCTGCAATATGTTTATATGTGTTCTAATATTCTAGTATGAAAATAATATTATATTCACAAAGAAAACTTATCCCAACCGCAAGGAAGTAGTTAAACCGCTTGCAGTGGTTAGACCGCTTGGTTCTCACCAAGGCGGCCCGGGTTCGATCCCAAGCGACCGCGAAGTGAGATTTGTGATGGACAACACGGCGCTGGGGTGGGTTTTCTCCGGGATCTCCGGTTTCCCCCGCCATCTCGTTCCACCGGTGCTCTATCTTCATCTCATGTATCATCAGTGACATCGCCTGCGATGCCGTATGAAGTAAAAGCGGGCGTTAAACACTACACACACACCCAACCGCAAGGCGAACACTGAAGCTTGTTGACAATTTAATAAATAAGGTCATTCACAATGATTTTCGTTAACGTGAACATTAGCGGCAGACGCTAACGCCAAACCTTGCTAAATATCATGTTTGAGTTTGGCGATCGAACAAAAGAGAAAGAGAGATAAAAGGCACTATCGCACTGCACAACAGAAAGAGAAAGAGCTATGGAGACATTTGACGAGAAATTGATTATTATATTTCAAAATCATCGTATATCTGCCGATCATGTGCGGTTAGGTAGGCTGTATAATATTTTGCTTTCTTAAATATGGAAAAACTATAATATAAGTTATCATCATCATCATCATCATCGTCGTCATCGTCGTCGTCGTTATTATTTGTACCAATTGTCATTGTATTTTCAAAGTACTGTTTTCTATAAATATTTTTATGTGCTAAATTATTCAGAAGGTTTCGAAAAAGAGTAGTTTTGTCAAATGTTAGTACTGTAGTACAAATTTAATTAAAAAAACACTCTAACAGTGTTTTAAAAATGTTCAATAAGATTGATAAAGTAGTTAATATTTGATTTTGATTTTGACGTTATAATGTTATTGTAAATGGCAAAGAGAACTTCCTGCTCCTATCATACATTCAAGAACTCGCATTAATGCTAATGTTTCTATATGAATGGGGTCCTTGAAGATTCAGCTAAAATTAATAATTCATTTAATTCCTCTCTTACCTTATATTGCAAGGGAAATATCAGTATACCGCAATCAAACATCTGATGGTGAGGTTTCATCATATATAGATGTTTTGAGGCACTTTGAATCAAAATGAAGCATGTTGAGAAATACGCTCTCTCTCTCTGTCTGTCTGTCTCTCTCTCTCTCTCTCTCTCTCTCTCTCTCTCTCTCTCTCTCTCTCTCTCTCTCTCTCTCTCTCTCTCTCTCTCTCTCTCTCTGTCTGTGTGTGTGTCTTTAGTGTCAACAATATAACTTCCGTCTCTATGTTGTATATGTTAAATGTTTATTGTTCTGTATGTGGAATATATTGTATATTAATAGTTTATTTAGCATAAAATATGTAACTATTGTTAACCATGAAATTGTAAGAAAAACTTATATTTCAAACGGCGACAGTCAGTCGAAGTGGTTTTTTTGAAATTGTGAAACAGAAAGAATGCTTCTATAACAAGCAAATGATCACTGTGTGGACCAGCAGACAAACTGTTAGCATACGGGCGAAGAGCAAGTACCCCCGTTTGCAAGGTAGAGAACAAGCTCCAGTTTAGTGAACTTTAAAAGTAAATAATAATGAAAGGAGCCGCGATCTTTCGATCAGCGGATATAAAGCCCGATGTTAGGAACCTCGGGGCGGATTCTTCTGGAAACAGTATGCCGTAGTACACGGCAGTTCATCGACAGCTGTCATAGTAGGTATGACAACGGTCTTACCGCACGTTGTTGTAACCTCCGTCCACACTTAAATATTTTCTTCAGCACCCAGTAAACTCACTGGAGCCAAAGGTTCCTCTTTTTAATGTACAGTTTACCTAACGCTCCACAATAAACTACCATTTTCACCTGACTGCTGTTGGTTTTGTTAACAAAGCCCATTCACTTATTAATTCCATGTTTGTTTCCTTCTAATTTCTTTCTCAGCTCTCCCTAATCTAAAATATATTTATTTCACTCAGAGAATACATGTTTCAGTGTGACTCTTTTCTCACATACATCTTGCTTCTGGATTTTCCAAATGTGTATAGGTAAGTCTGATCTTTACCGTGAAGCATACCTTTGCTTGGTTGAAATCATTTCATATTTAACTTTTCTTTAATATGGGGTTCACCTCATTCTAGCAAGCACTACCTACTGTATCCTCTTAAGTTTACCAGTATTTTACAAGTATTTGCCTTGCGTTTTCCGCCGTACACTGCCTCGGGATCTTATAGTCTCTAAAGAATTCGCATGTCATACATTATTCTATGCATTTTACGATTTTCAAAATTTCTTGTTTACTGAGAATCTAACTTCATCGTTTAACTCTAGGTTTTTCTTCTTGTCTTCTCTCCGTGATATATAAAATAAATCCTTTGAATTAAGTGTACTTCTACAATTTTTGATATTTCTGTCTTTCCATCTATCGAGTTTATTTTAATTTAATATTAGTTTTCATATATTCCAATTTTAGGGGTTCAGTTTTTATTTTAACTATTAACATTAATTAAGTACTCGAGTAGTGACAACTTGTATTTTTTATCTCTAATTGATCATATTTATACCACAAAGAGTTTCCTCTTTTGAACTCATACGGGGTAAAGGAGTATCGACGTGCTCTGGGTACTTTTAATAGCGACCAAACTGTACCTTAGTACTGCAAAAATATTTCAGGTATCGAAAAATATCGTTTGGCGTAAGGTGCATCGTATAACTATGTCTAAAGTTTAATTTGTTACTTACGACATGCTATTTGCAAATTATGTGATGGTCTATAAGGAGTTCACATTTCAAAATGCAGATCCATTTAGAATGCTAATATCGTTAACATATGATGTAATAGCAATCGTTGGCCATTTTGTATATAAAGGAGAAGTAGCACTATTGCTCATAAATACTATTTGAGAGAAATAGCTTTTATAAAATCTTCATATAACACTTAAATTTAAAATGGTACCTGATACATAACGGATGTCCAGTTTTCATCAGAACTATGAGTTTTTAGACCCCAAAGTGGTCCAAAATATTATTTTCAGAAGACTGGATAGCTAAGAAAATTCGATGAAATACCAAAAATGCACTTAAGTTCAGCATCCTCCAAAGATGCGGCAAAAGATTTTCAAGAAAATGTGTGCACTTTAAACTAACCTTTACTCGGAGCATGTCTTTCAATATTGTAATTCTTCTAAAGATTTCTCTAACAAAAATATGTAACTTATGGCAAATACACTTTTGTTGAGTAAAACATTTACAAAATATTCTTTTTATAGTATGAATGTTCAAATACCTATACCTTTATAAATTGAAAGCCTTTTTATTTTGGTCAATTTTTAATTATTGTAAAACTGGTCAATGAGAGAGATAGCGATCTCAAATCCATGAGGTAGTATTCATATATATATATATATTTATATATATATATATATTATACCAAGCTTAGCGTATTCCGTTATGCTCATTTTACCCACAAGAATGTGTGTACTTTAGGCAATTTTGCAAATGTTTACATCGATTAATATGAGCTTGTTACAATTGCATCATTTTGTAGTAATAGTTTGTTGAAGGATGAGTAGAGACGTTCATATGAATTTAATAAAGCATATATTTTTTATGATCACAGAGAAACAAACCCAGGCACACGCCCCCTAATTTAAATTCTATTAAAAGTGTATTTTTGGGTACTAATTTCTTAAGAAATTTCTAAATAAGTGTTTTGTTTGACAAATAAATTTAGCACGTACGCACTTTGATAGTTACAAAATTAAAAAGAAGAAAAAGAACATAAGTTTGTCAAGAATGAAAGAATTCTTTGTTGCTTCTCAGGTATGTGTACCGTAAATAGAGCACGTAGTTTCAGAAGTGTAGAAAACGGATATTTTAACCATCATCTCCTTGTTTGCCAATGGGAAAGGCTCCTGTGAAAATCAAAGCACGTCATCGAGCACCTAAACTTTCAGTTGCCGGATTACTAAGCCACCAAGCCGCACAAAGAACAGACTTCTCTCAGGAGTTTCTCAGGAAGGAATTAGGATGGGGAATGTTGGTACAAGTGGTGGCAAGACTGGGAATATAAAACGTGTTGAAAAACGGCCGGATAGAACTACAAAGTCATTCGTTTCGGAAGATAAAATAAAATCTCTAAACATAAACTTAAAAACAAGTTTGCAGTGAATATGTGACCTCAAATACGTAAACCTAAGGGTTTGGCTCCTTTGTATCAACCTGCTTCTATACGGAAAATAAACCTCACTTCTCTTACCACTTTTGGAGATTTTTAAAGAAACCTGAATGACTGCACTACCGTTACTGCGTCACTGTTTTTGACCAATGAGGTGCTACGAAGCAACCTGTTGGGACCAATCATAATTGCTTATGCCACATTTATATCACCTCTTCAGGATTTGTTTATTTTTAGCACTTCCCTAGCATCTGTTAATTCCCTAACAATTGTCATTTGTTTTCCGCATAGGTATTAAAATTAGACTAAAACTGCATACGGAAGCAGAAAAATTAATTAATTCAGTAAATTAATGAATATTTTATTAAATGTACTTGCGTATCCTGCATATAATTCATTTTATTCTGAAATGAGTCAGTTAAACCCAATCGATATTGATACAAAAATTCACTATACAAAAGCAGATAAATGTGTGATCAGTATGACTAGCTATGTTAAAAAACTGAGATTTGCGTTGGAAAATTAAATGCGCTGAAATTAATGCCTTGCGTTTTCAAAATTAGGAAATTTCTAACAATGCGTGTTTAATTTCTTCTGCTTCCTTTATAGGCAAAAACGTAAGTAATTAATTAGTGGAGCAAACAAATTGTTGAACTTCAGACGGCTTTGCTCCTACCTAAATGGCATCCAGGGATTCTAGCTTTCAAAATGAATTAGAGAGATTGCGGCAGCACTACCTCTCCGCCTCACGGCTGCACGTACCTGGGTCGACGTCGGGACTCCTTCATCTGTCTTCACGTCGTCGGTTGCTTGCTTTACCCTTGGCCCTAGCTGCTTCTCCTGCATGGATTTTTTTTTTGGGGGGGGGCGATTCTCAGGGTGTTAAAGTTGAGGCAACGCAAACCAATGATAATCTCTTAACTGCTTTAATTTGTCCTTGCATTTGTGGAACACGGGCACTTAAATAACTGCACTTTCGGCGGACATTTATAATATATTTTATTGGACGCGGTACTTCAACGAACACACCTAACGGATGTATACAATACTGCAATGAGCAATGAGCAACAAATGAGCAACAACTGAGGACCGAATAGGGGTTGCTATCCTGTTTTATACACACAGCACGGCGTCACAATGAAAAACTAAGATGTTATTGACCTGTGTAGCTTTACAGTAAAATAGCTAGCATACCATTCTATTGTTTAACATCCGCTCTTTCTAGACTGTCGTCCGGGAGTGCAGTGTTTCTCACGTATATCTGTCCAGGTTCGTTACAATATTTTACATCAAAGTCTACAATTTTGCTTTCGCGAACATAACTAGTAACAGTTCTTAAATTTATGAATAATTATTAAACATATTACATAAATAAATTAATAATTTATCCAAGGACCAAAGTTCCTGTTTCAGGATTAATTTGAAGACGTTATAGTAGATAGGAAAGTATTATTAATGACTGATAATAAACAATTACCATTATGATAGCAATGTTACCGAAATTGGTTAAGAAATTTGAAATGTGTAATGTGTAGTGTTTAACGCCCACTTATACTACATACGGCACCGCAGGTCGTGGCACTGATCATACATGAGATGAAGATGGAGCACCGGTGGAATGAGATGGCGGGGGAAACTGGAGGTCCCGGAGAAAACCCGCCCCAGCGTCGTGTTGTCCACCACAAATCTCACTTTGCGGTCGCCTGGGGTCGAACCCGGGCCGCCTTGGTGAGAGCCAAGCGGTCTAACCACTGAGCCACGGTGCGGCCGAAAGAATTTGAAGCTAGTGCGTCTCAATTAAGACCTCCATGAGTAAACTGTAGCAAAATTAAATATATTATAAAATTATAAGACGGATAATAATTAATTATGTACATACCACACAGGCAATTACGTGCTCCAAAAGTGGCACATTCCGCTACTGAAGTTACATCTAGCGATTCCAGTGTTCAAAATGCATTAAAGGGATTAGTTTGAGCACTTCTAATAGTTAATAAAGCATTTCTAATGGATGGTAATAAATAAGTCCCATTCATGTTAGCAATGATACTGAAATTGGTTAAGGAATTTGAAAGTAATGCCGTCACGTAAGACATCCATGAGTAAACTGTAGCAAAATTAGACATACAACTATAGGACGGATAATAATTAATTACATACTGCACATACACTGATGTGCACAAAAATGTCCCATTCTTCTACATACAACAGTCCTTCCTTAAACTTTTCAGCCTCAGTTAATTAACTGAAATGAAATAAAAATGAAGTGAAAAGCCTGTAAATCCCTTGAGGGCAAAGGCTTCCTGCTCCGTATGGAGTAGTAATTGAGAAGCTCTTTATGGTTGCAAATCCTAAGAGCCTTGTGCAGTTGCTGCGTTCCAGTAATGGCGTACTTTCGTGTCTTTAGTACTGTCACTGTCTACTTCATCCACTTATCACAGACACCATTGCAGTACATACTTAGCTCTGATACATACATTTAGTTTATAGCACCTGGGTAGCTACTTCTGGTGTC
The DNA here is from genome assembly GCA_030765055.1 of Mantis religiosa. NCBI lineage: Eukaryota > Metazoa > Arthropoda > Insecta > Mantodea > Mantidae > Mantis > Mantis religiosa. Next base: position 132,840,948 of record CM060947.1, read on the forward strand.
CTCCATGTAGCTCTGTTCTTAGCTTGTGTTAGCCGCTATGCCCCTGCTAACGTTTTGAAGGTATCTGTCCATATCATCTTCGGTCTCCCTGCCGTTCTACGTCCTATTCTTGGCTTCCGCATTGTCATCCGTTGCGTCTATTGGAGGTGGTGCATTCTGGCCACATGCCTTCCCCATCTCTATTCCAGCTGTTGCGCCCGTGAAGTCACGTCAGCCATGTCTGCCTTTCTCCTGACTTTCTCGTTTGTCATATTGTCCTTCCCGGTCATGTATATTACCTTCCGTTCCATTTTACGCTGACAGATTTGTAGCATGTTCTTAAGGACCAATTTTGGCATCCATATAATAACACTGGTGGTATACAGGTTTCGATGAATTCTTTACTTATGCTTTGCTTTTTCACTGTATTTATTAGAATAGCTTGAAAAACAAAGAAGGGATCGATAATGAATCAATAATCGATATGACATGTAGAAGTGATTTGGAGATTACGTTTATGAAAGTATATTCCAGCGTTTGTTACATAATATACGTCTAAATCAATGAAACATAAGTTAGCCTTGTTTAGGAAGCAGTGTCATTAAATAAACGAAAGCTATTATATTTATATAGCTTCAATCAGCTATACAGAAATGAAAGTTAAAGTTATTGCCACCATAGAACGACCAAGCGGAATGGCTTAGGCGGTTTTTTCTGTTGCCCGCATTCGGGAGGCCCGGGTTCGATTTCCGTGGCCAACCCAACCTGACCCATGGTTTTTTGGGGGTTTCCCGGGTCGCTAGGCGAATGCTTGAAAGGTTAATTACATCCCCCGAATTTCCTATCCCTCCATTTCATCTCCATTATCATTTTCATCACCTCTCATCTGCTGGTCTCTTTCAGGGTAGAAGTGTCGGCGAGAGTCTCGGCGGTGTATGGCGGGATGATATGCTCTGAGGAAAACTACTTCCTCTTCCGGTTGGTTGCCGGTCTCCGCGCCTCTGCTGGGACCATTTTGGAACTGCCAGCCATGGACCATTGGGGTTGGGCTGCTGGGCTCGTTGCCGTTCCGCAGTAGGTGTGCGTGTCCGTTGTCCTGGCCAATCGGGGTAGTCTCTATCTAGATAAACTGTAGGGACCATACCCTCTGTACTGTCGTGGCTCCTTGGGTCAGCCACCCCGTCTCCTTCACCTCATCCTTCCTCCCAGGGGCTCCACTTTGGCGCATAGGACCAATAGACCCAGCATGGTGGCCTACGTACCAAATCCCCTCCGTAATGAAATACTAATCCAAATCCTACCATAGAACGGCATTAAAACTGTATTCTGAAAATAAAGGATTTGGAGTATTCTAAGAATATACACTAAGTAAGTATTAAGTCGCCTTTATTTCTAATTTTGTAATTGAAAATAGAATGATATAAAATACTGTAAAAGTATTTCCTATTTCAGAAAAACAAGTTATAACACTTCAAAACCTTTAATTTTTCAAGAAGTAAGCGGTAAATAAGAAAATTTACATGCTGAGTTTAGGGGGAAGCGTCTTTCCTTCTTTAATTTGAGGCAGAAACCTTACGTTTCCGATGCTACAAGCAAGTGAGGGAAAATAAAACTATATAAATTAAGGAATGTGTGACGCTAAACGCGTGAGAAAGGGAGACAAGAAGGCAGAGTGCTCCTTAGGTATACAAGACGGTCGGGAAACGTGAGAAAAGGTCAGAATGTGTCTCCCTATAACCCCAAGGTTCAAACCCCGGTGGGGCAAAACTGAACTGCTGCCTAGATATATGAGGGGGTGAAAGACCAATCGGATTAAATATAAGGAAAACAAACCTCCAATCAAAATTGCTATGCATCACGTGATACGGGCGGAAGTCACGAAAAAGAAGAAAAGGCGGGGATGGATAAGCCCGTGGACGGCAAGAGCGCGAAAAGACTAGAAAAGTCGACACACTTCATCTTGGGGAGTTTCAACGGGTGAATGCGTAAATTGATGGGACTGTGCAGAGTAAAACTTATAAATAGGTGCGGGAAAGTGAAACGGTGGTAGCTTGGAGAAAAACGTGATACCGACGTCGTGGCGAGCAAGTGTGATAGGGAGCGATCTCATAATATAAATGTTATATATATATAAATATAAATATAAATGTTATATATATATAAACTGGTGAGAGAAATCAACAAGGAAGCATAGTGTATTTCAACCTAAACGCTGGACCCTGAGACAGAGTATACCGTTACCTACAACGGAGAACGACCCGCTAGTCCGGAGCATAATCTGCTTTTCCGTGATTGCATCATACACCAAAAGGATCCTGACCTCGAACATCTCTCCCAGTCCCAACGACGCTAAACGCCTTTTTCCTCAATCAGGATTGTACCCACCGATTCCCGCATAAATTTTAACGCATAAGTATAGGCTGTGTAACGGTTTGAAGTATCTCGCGCACTGCTTCCTCTAACAGCAGATATCTAGGCAGGCCATGCACACGCGCGAAAGTATGTGAAAGTTCCGGACCCTAGAACTCTTCTACAGTCCTTACGATATAAACAACACAACTCATACGAACACACTTTTGTGTTTCTTCAGCTTGTATTACTCCGCGTACCAGGTGCGTAAGCAATGCGCATGATGCGATGTCGCATTCGTACCGCCCTAAAAGTCTTATGCGAGATGTGAAATAATTAAATAACATATTAATTATGTCTCGGAAATTATTCTGATTCAGCTTTGTACCAATACAATTCACAATAAAACAATACGAAGTGAGATATAAAAGAGATGTGTAAAATATCTCAAAATGAGGTACTTAAAGGAACACAGCAATTAAAAACATTTTCGTATGTATATTATGAGATTCTGAGTTGTAATCTCTGGCGGATAGTGATATTTACTTCTCAAATTGCACACCTTATAATAAACATAACTTCATGGCGGCGCCATTTTGCTCACCGACCACAGTTTTACTCGCCAATCACAATAGCTTCATATCTATCTCAGGTGAAGCTGTTTCTAGAATTAAATAAAAACATCGAATAACATTACAAATGGAGTGTGTTGCAATAATTTAATTAAATGTATAGCTTAAGTACTTTAAAAGTAATACTTTTAACAAATCATGGATCTATTTTCGCTCGTTACGTTGAGTCCGTTTGTATCCAATGAGCGCATTAACTGCAATCATGTGCTCGGACTTTCTTCTCGCTTTGTTTGCATGAGGTGTGTTGTTCATATTTGTGGGACATAGAGCTCCCTGGGCGAAGCCGCACTATAACGTCCACAAGGAGTACTCTCTCATTTGAGAAAGAGTTCACACCTTCATCTGTCGGGCACTGCTGAGCACCATATAGAAGCACACATAGAAGATGAAAATGAAGCACACTCTTAGGGAACTGATAAGAAGGAAATCAGAATATATGAGAAAGCACCACAGGTTTCACCTACTGTTCAGGGAAAATAACGAAAACCCCCGGCTTTAAAACAAGAGATCGATGAGGATTTGAACCGAGCACCTCCCGTTGCCTTGAAGCCATCTCGCTCGGCTAATCTGAGCATGTTTGTATATATCGTGTAGTAAAAGAAGAACATTTACCCTGTTCTGCTGAGACGATTATAATGTAAAACAATGTATTTTTGTATTAATTTGTATTTATCAATCAGTAACCAAGAACACAATATAGTTATATCCTTCTTAATTTTTCTCCTTTGTGTTTAATAGACTGAGATTTCGATAGTATATAGAGTTTTGCTGTTGTAATTTACGTCCTCCAACGTTAAGTCATATCGGACGATGAATGGAATGGGTGAAATGATGCTCAAATGAGTCCAGGGTCCAGAAGGCTTAGAGTTATCCAACATTCGTCTTTAAGTATACCTATGACTGAAAATTTGAAATCCTGAACTAATAACGCTTTCTTTTTAAGATTTATACCACAGACGTAACTTAGTGCAGATATAATACAGTCCAAATTTTATCAATTTCACTTTGATAGTTTGGAAAATAAGGTACAAATTTATTTATTTTGGTTACGTCCCCTTGAATGTCCCTTGCGATAAATTAACTTAAATATTGGTCTAATATTTTAACAACAGGTTCCCAATACATCCACTTTTTTAATTTACCCTAGGTTTCTCTGTGTCTCATTAACTCTAGGCTCCAGAACTTTTTACAGCTATGAATATGGCATTTTTGCCCAAAATTAGAAATGTTTGTGTTTTTAAATAAAGAAAGTGTGCTTAAAATGCATCTCACAATAAAATCCAGCACAATTTCTATACACTGTATCTCTATGAACGTATGTAGCAAGTTTCATCAGTCTAACACTAAAAATGTAACGCAAGGAGCATTTTAAATGAAGGAAAATGCTGAAATTTTCAATAGCGAGAAAAAAGGATATACAATTAGAATTCATATCCACACTAGCAGTAACGTAGCCTTCAAACTAGATCAGGCCATTTAAAAATGGCTTGCGCATGATATCCAAGCATTCTATGGATTCAGGAAGGCCTACACTATTTTATAGACTAAAAAGAGGAAATGGTGATTTTTTGAAAATGTTCATGAAATTTCAGTCATACATATCCTTAAGGATAAGGGAAAACCCTGGAAAATACCTTATCCAGGTAACTCACCGTGACCGAGATTCGAACTCGAGACCTCTTGAACGTGAGGCAAGCATACAGAGTAACTTCCTGGTAAATGTATATTCCGAATTTGCACCAGCTATAGATCTATTTGTTTTGTTTGTCACTTTTATGCTTTTTTATTGTTTTCATTTGGTCACTTTGATTTGCAAATGTGTTTCGGTGGTTTCGTCAACCGTGCCATTTCGTTAATCCTTTGATTTCCAACCTTTTATTTTAATTACTGTCAGCAGAAATGAAAATACTGAATATAAACATAACTTAATATATTTTATATCAACTATTTACATACATATTTTTATAAATTCATTTTATCGATATGTTAAAACACTTACTTTATTGTTGAAATATGCAAATTAAATATAAATACAGCTGAAGACACCTTTAATACAATTCTGGAGCACTCTTTGTATTGCCACAATAAAAACCATATAAAATTATTTCACTACAGACATAGTTGGTATAAGACATGTTGGGGAGCTTATCAAATCTCGCCCTATTGCTGCTTCCTCGTACGCAAAGCATCTTCGGGAATACATGCCTTCCCCACCTCCTTTCCTTAAACGAAGGGAGGTCTGGGTTCCCAGGGGAAATGGGCCTTGAGTGATGTATGGATTATAGAGGGATAGACTGGGAGTGCCCTTATATTGCGCAGTTTTGCCGCCTGAAGCGCTGATGTGTAAGGGGTTTAGGTAGCCCAACCAGTTTAGGAACTCGTGCAATAGAGGCTTGGCACGCTGACATAATGAATTGGAGCCATTCTGGGGATGTTAATGACGGTTAAAAGGAGCTTGGAGGAAATTTTCTTTAATTATTAAAGGCATTAACTTTCATTTCTGCTTTAAAATATAATTTTACATCCTGCAATATGATTTAGGAACTGGAAAATAAAGAAAACCTTTCTGTCCTATATATGGCAGAACCGTGTCAGTATTGGAAACGATGATTTCTGTTTTTAAAAGTGATATTCAACCACCTTTGCTCCTTGCTGTGCTTACTCGTTTCATTCTATCAATTCCTTTCTGTTGAATGACAGCCTTTCTTGCTATTTTTACAGTTTTGCATGAACTAATACACATTTGAGTGATGAAATAACCACATTAAAAATATTTAGAACTAATATTATTTTATAACAGGTATAGAAGTCAGCAGTCATATCTACTTTAAAATAATCGTTCCTTTTTAAACCCAAAATTTATTTGGGAATGAAATCAATTTATATAGCATCATTTATACAGAAAAGTGTGACAATATGAAAATGGGCTTAGTAATCATAAAATAATATTAATTTGCGACAGGAACACCTGTTGCAAATTTAGAACTATAAAACCATGCTTAGAAATCAGCACAACGACTAGATTATCAAGCATCATTAAAAGGACCATTGCCATTCTGATGTTAAATATTTCCTATTTTCAAGCCCGCCTCGGTAGCGTGGTGGTAGCGTGTCTGCCTGACGTTCAAGAAGTCCCGTGTTCGAATCTCGGTCAAGGTGAGTTACCTGGATAAGATTTTTCCGGGGTTTTCCCTTATCCTGAAAGACGAATGTCGGGTAACTCTAAGCTCCTTGGACACCGGGCTCATTTGAGCATAATTTCACCCATTCCATTTATCGTCCGATATGACTTAACTTTGGAGGACGTAAAATACAAGAAAAAAATCCTATTTTCAAATAAGAATGATAGAGTACTCACATAAAATGTTTTCCATATATCAGTGTTTAAAAAGTATTGAAAGAGAGCTTGCAATACTGAGCAATCTTTAGTTTTCCTTACCTATAATAAGGAAAGGAAGTATTGCATTTCTTCCTAAAATTCATATTGTAACTTCGCAGGAAATAACCCCCTGAATCATAAAAAATCATTCTCAGAAAATGGTCGGCGTGTGTAGCTGAACAGCATAGAGAAAAAACGAAAAATCGGTTGAACAGAAGAATTTTTATTTAGTTCAACAACTTCCAATGAAGCAACAAAATTCCACCACTTCAAACTATCCTTTACTGAATAAAATCTTGGAGAGTTATGACTTTTTCAAAAATGATATTTATGTTAAAGTACTATACGTGACATGTATACCTCAAATTTTCTGGAAAAATTCCCTGATGTTATTCTGGACAACTTCTATATAATTGATAAACCGCAAAAGATAGATAAAATGTTATACAGAAACGTAGATATCATTAAAGACCACACTTTATGCAAAATTTATGTTTGGTGGAGATAGTCATTGTCGAATATTCGATAATTTGTGCTCGGACCGTGCAAAGAGAACGGAATGTCAATTACAAAGCGACTAGCTCTAAAAATTTTCACTGTCTCTTAAACGTACAGTATTACATTGATCTCATTATAACTATAAGTATGTAAACAATTCCCATAAAACATTGTTATAAGCCAAATAGAAGAATAAAATTTTAATAATAGTTTAACAAGAATGAGCTAACAAAACAGATGAGTGCACATTATCAGAGTTTCTTTACTTCAGGGTACCCATCACTGAAATGCAGATGATGTCTATTTTCCTTTCACTAAATGCAATCTTGGTTTTAAGATATCTTCAGTTCGATGTTGCGCACAGACAAATGCTTAAGTTTGTTCGTGGCGAAGTGAAATATCCCTCTCAGGTAGCTGAACCTAAAACAGCCATTATATATTTTTTTTCTTTTGGTAAATAAAGTATCATTGCAGAGAAAGTCAAAATACAATGAATATACACTATAACAATCTCAGCTCAATGTGATAATGGAGTCTTTTATACTCTCTTACAAAAATCACTTATTTTCATTACTTGCCCATGCATACAGTTCACAGCCAACATTTCGCATTCAAAAGGAATGTTATGTCCTGGAGATTAAGAACAGAAGGTTATAATGGAGTCACTAAATTGCTTTACTGCCTGCCAAATTTTGCTCGTTCGCTTGCAACAGCTGTTTAAATCTTGCTGCAAGCTGTTTTCCAATACACTGAATTTAATTGGGACTGCCGAAGCTTTCTAAGCACAAGATAAGAGGGAAAACAAAACGAATGTGTCATTGGGAATTGCTACAGTTCTGGGACGCAACAATGGATTCTACAAAGAAATTGTTTTCTCTAACAAAGGAAGGCTCAGGGTTACTTAATAAAGTCTTAGCAAATAAAAGCAAAAGCGAAAGACTATCGATTCTCGAACTCGAATCCGAACACTCAGCTTTCGGAATGGTGCACACAATTAAGGTTTGTGACGAGCGGTAGAAAGCAGTGCTAGGAAAGAAGAGGAGAATACAAAGCGAAGAAACAGAAATTACCAACAAGAGCGAAGAACGAAGAATACATCTTTTATGATGATGATAAAAGAAATACTTGCCATTAATATGGAATAAAGAGAATTAGAAAAAGTGGCTTGATAAGTGGCATTTTGTTGTGTTCTTGTGCGGAAAAGGAGTTGAAATAAACACTTATCCAGTTTCCCACACTCTAGGATAAACAATCAGAGAAATCACTCGCAAAATATTTCGTTAAATCTAGGTTTGGCAGACCCCAAATTTGAATCGTTTATGGTCTTTAGGTTAGCATGACACAGGTAACAAAACTTCTCCCACTCCTCGTACATGTTGGAGTTCCTAGACAGCACTCATCGCACCACGATGGCACTAGCAGTGACCTTATTCTTTTATTCGTTCCATTTATACCCCAACTTCAACTGCAATGTTCACATCGGTGACCGTTCTCCTTTGGAACTTATCGAAAGCGTCAACTAGTATTCGTTGGATTTTAATCATTAGATCACGCATACATTGGCACTCTCATTCATACTTCCATACTCTAGGGAACATGGGCAATCATCTAACTTGGAGGAAAATCCTCACTCCCAGCCGAGAATCGAGCCCTGGACCCCCACACGGGAGGCAGCTGCTCCACCGACTGAGTTACGGGGCCAGCCTTTAGTGATCCTTATTGAATCTTTTGGCTGAATCATTTTTTTCCGGGTCGGAGTGTTATGTGAAACATAATAACTCTTAATTAGAATTTGGAAAATAAACGAAGTTAGTATAATTAAATTACCCACCTATAAATTCACAAATTAAAGTATTAATAGTTCTACTTCAATCGCGTTTACTTTGAATTAGGAATATAGTGTTACTGACGCCAGAATATATCCAAACTCGGGTTAACGGTGTGCTGAAATACCTCTGAATGAAACACAGTAGTTATATTTAAAGTTTTCTACTGTTTTGGTGCTATTTTATACAACAAAATTATTTCAATCCCAATTTTCATTGAAAATAAATATCAGTGTTTGTACAAAGAAGAACTCAAAGTTTCCGGACGCCTTTTCTTTCACTGCTTGTTTAGCCCTGACCTTTCTTCATCCAAAGCTATATAGGACACTAATTCGAACCAATAAGAATGGCTGACCCATGATAGGGTATTTCTCCCAACGGTAAAGTACGATAGAACATTATAGTAATCGGAATGCGACACGTACGTGTGTACTGTACACTCAGATTGCAACAAGACACACTTGCCAGTGATTTTCTGTACCGATATATGTGCTCTTCAGCAAGAGTTCATTTAAATACCAATAATTGATTTGAGGTTATCTCAACTGGATAAGGTTAAATACTACCATTGTCCGGATACATCCCACCCTACGCTATGTAGCAAACCCTGCTCTAGAAAGACAACTTTCTGTGGAAGTGCCGAGATGCTCACTACATCTTCTCCCCGTATCGGTTGGATGATCGCACTGCTATGTGGGCGTGAGGCCGGTAGTAGGGTTGGTAGGCTCTGGCCCGCTAGCGGGCTGCTACGTCATGGGTTGCGTTAAATTTACCATTAGATACCAAGATAGCAACTTGGTAAGCAGAAAGCTGGTGTATAATCATTTCACACACCATTGTACCCTGATTCTCCTATGTGGTTAGTAGTCTAATAATAACATGCTCAAATCGTAAAGAAAGAGTAAACAATCATAATGAAGTCGTACTACAATAAAAATATGCAATATTATAATTCTTAATGTTGTAGAACTTTTAATTCTATTTGAAATGGATATTAAGTACTGAGAGAAATTAAAGTATAACAAAGGAGAGAGACTTTATTGATCTGTCCTGTATATGATTGTGGAATACGTAAAACATAAGTTTAAGGATGTAAATGATTGATGAAGAACATAAAAAATGCTTACCAAACATCCAAGCCATTCTCTTGGCAAATTAAATGATAGTCAAATAAATCTGTCTCATATTATCTCTTAATCTTTGAATGACTACACATACTCATGGCTATTTTAGAAAACACCTTACGAAACATAGGATTATTTCAAGTAAATCCTAACTGCATGAAATGAGGAGAGTACACAGAAATTTTTGAAACACACCTCAATGCAAGGCAGTAGAAAAGAATACATGCCATGATATCTGGCGTCTCCATGTTGCCATTGAAAGAAACTTTTGAAGAATGCGGATTTCTATTGAGACCCAGCGGCGTTGGTCCAAGCTGTGTTACAGTAAACTTATATTTCAGTAGCATCCTCGTCCACCGTGAACACTAGAAGCGCTAGTGTTTCCAGTTTAGAGTGATGTGTGTAAATTTCCAAACACTATGTAAGAGAAATTTCTGTCGAGTCGGAAGTTGGATATGTAACTGAGTGGTGAGCACCATCTGATGCGACAAGTGCAGCTTCTAGTAAGGTACTCTACCATGAGAGGTTAGATATTCATCACTCCTCAGGAAGTGAAATATACCGAAGAAGAAGTAAGTCGCGTCTATTTTATCACGCGCTATATCGCAAGGAAAATGTTGTGAACAGGAAAAATTGTACCAAATCACTTTAATGAAGCAACGCTGTAAAGAAAACAAACTCACAGTGAAAGCTAAATTAGATCATAAAATAAAAATGACATTAGAAATTGTATAGTCACATTGTGATGAGTACAGCAATAGTTCAAAAGTCTGTTTCTCTCTCCGGAAGGGAATGTATGCAGATGGCTGTTTCACATATTCGGTTCAGCACGTAAAAAAGAAATGAATTGCAGGGAGAGAACCTAACGTCTAGTTTTATGGAAATTATCTATCAATGTCGAATGGTTTTATGATTCATTCTCTACAATTTATAGTGCTAAGATTGCATAAACTTTGAATGAATAGAGCCAGACTGAAAAATTCAATGCCATAGTCGGGATTTGAACACAGGATATCCCACTCTCCGTGAGCGAGAGATCCGTGGTTCAAATCCCGGCTATGGCACTGAATTTTTCAATCTGGCTCTATCCATTCAAACCTTAGCCTACACACGGCTAGTGTGGAAGAAATGTTTATTTATATTGCATAAACTGTTGTATTTAACGCACGAATAATCTTCATACGATACTCGTTGCATTAATCACTATTCTGTATAGCTTACAGCCCTGAGCAAAAGTGCTTTATAAATGAAACTTCTTTGCACCCGATTTAGTGTAAGACTAGTGAGGTATGAGATCCATTCTCTACTAAGTTATCCATGTGTGTGTGTGTGTGTGTGTGTGTGTGTGTGTGTGTGTGTGTGTGTGTGTGTGTGTGTGTGTGTGTGTGTGTGTGTGTGTGTGTGTGTGTGAACCCGGATCTTTAGCTGCAGATCCCATGAAGTGCGACACATTTGGATCGATGTGCTGCTGATATCTGTATTACACTCTCACATACACGCCACTAAGTACAAAGTTACACTACAAGTTTCCACCTATTCGATCCTCAAGGGACTTTACAGGTATATAAGCTGGTTCCATATTTGCATCATAATGCTCTTCCCCCAAGGCACCTTGCCCTTTGCAAAATTCTAAAACCTTACCTCTTGCCTCTACTCTTTTCTTGCATTTTCGATGATGACAAAGAAGATATTTTGTACCGTCCTCGACAGCAAGGGATTTTCTTCTCGAAAATTGATAACACACTGAGAAGTACTGGACGCGAAGTGGGCAGAGAGGGGATGGGGATAATCGCATTAAAAGGGGAGGGGATAGGAGGATTTCGTATCGAACTGGCTTATTTCTTATCTGCTTTTCATCCTTGGAGTGCCGTAGAAAGCAACACAATGGACCAGTGTTTGAGATAACATCTCAGTGCACGTTGGATTTACCACTGGTGCAGGCTTTTCATAATCTGCGCATTACTTGGGGCTATGGAGAAAGCCTTCTTCAACAATATCCTCTACCTTCTTTCTATTCTGACTTCAACGTGATTGATCTTTCCATTCAGAAAAAGGAAGGTCTGTGCTTCTGAGATTTCATTGCTGTGCTTTGTACCTACGTATGTTCTTTTCTCTATTTAATTCTTTTCCTTTTTCTGTTTTGCAATCCTTTGCGCTCAAACATATGAACTTTTAGCTTCAAAAGAATTAATAATTACTTCAATATTCCTCATCCTTTCCATGTTCAAATGTCACGTACTTTTATATTTTATTATTTATGTTGATTAAGAATGTGAAAAAGGCTAATAACAGATAAAATTCATGAACAAAGCTTTTGGTGTTACTCAATGTTGTAAAACTTGTTACTTATTTTTACATAATTTTTACCGATAAACGACTTTAGAAGGCAGATAACGATTTAAATGCTCAATATATAAAATATTCTTACTATAAAACTATACTAAGTACATCTGTACAGAACCCAATAAGCCCTACGAGAGAGACATGAGGGACTTTGACACTCTAATTACGGAGCAAAGGAGAAAAAAAGGGTGGTAGGTCTACATCTTTAAAACATGCTTTCTTTAACAACATAAAAGGAGAAAGTTTGCTGAAAGTCTTTGCTTGGATTTAATTTTTTTTGGCACAATCTCATTTCCAGATTTTTCCTTTAGACAATAAAACAATGAAATGATATATTTATAACTCCTTGTTAATGAGGGAGTGAAGTATTGGTTAAATGAATGTTTGCTGACTTAGTTGTAATCATTTCAACGATATGCATAGTGTGTACAGCTTAATTAATATAGAATTTTCTCATATAGCATTTAACTTCTCATAAGCTAACAAGCAATTAAAATTAATATCTATCAATCATTTAAATAACGCGACATTTTAGAAAATACCTATCATTTCGGCAAATAAATGTTCATGTGAAAAAATGTTTCAAAACGTAATAGTTAGGTCAAAGGATAATATCTAATGAATTTATTAATTAATATTGAGACAGATGCAGTACTCCTAGAAGAACAAACTGGTTTTAGAAAAGGAAGAAGCACCATTGACAATGCTTTTACTTTTAAACAAATAATAGAAAAACGACGAGAACAAAATTTAGAGACGCACTTACTATTTATTGACTATCATAAAGCTTTTGACACAAAAATAAAAATAAATAAAACAGAATCAGTAATAGTTAATGGTGGCGTAAGACAAGGTTGTCCTTTATCAACCGCACCTTTTAATTTGTATGTTGACGAAATAGTAAGGATTTGGTCGAATAACGTCAATGGAGGCATTAATGTATCAGGAGCTAAATTGAAAACTATGTTGTATGCAGATGATCAAATAATAATGGCCACAAATGAAGCTGACCTGCAGAAAATGCTCTATAGTCTGGATAAAATTACTACAGAATATGGAATGAAAATATCAGCAAATAAATCCAAAACCATGGCATTTAAAGGAATTAATCCAGTAATTTCAAAAATAGTGTTAGATAACATAATAATTGAGCAGAAATCACACTTTAAGTATTTAGGAAGTAATGTGTCGTACCAAGGGGAAGCTAATATAATAGAGAACATAAAGAAATTTAACTATATAACAGGCACAATAAAAGGAACATTAAAAAAATAAAGCAAGAAAGAACTCTATAATAAAACTATACAAAACAATGGCAATACCAACTCTGATCTATGGATCATAAACATGTACACTAACAAAAAGAAATAGTACGAGAATACAGACATCAGAAATGAAATTCATAAGAGCAGTAGCTGGATATACCAAAATTGATTAAAAAACCGTCAGGATATTAGGACAGAATTAAAAGTAGAAGAAATAAATCATACTATTGAAAGAAATAGAAATAAATGGAAAGAACGTGTTCAGAAGATGAATTATAACAGAATACCAAAAATATATTTAAACTATAAACCTATAGGAAGAAGAAACCAGGGAAGTCCGAAGAAAAGATGGGCAGACCAATTTGGAGCCGGAACGGGTTAAATAATCCAAAGCCGTGAGGTAGAAGAAGAAGAATTAATATTCAGAAACTTTAGTCGATTCATTCGTACTTCACATGAAACCTCTTTGGCAAGTTAACATTTTAAGTGAATGCACCAGAAACAGTTATTTTTGAAACTCCACAGTGACAAGTGACGATTTATTAGATCTTGAGCAGATTTCTCATTGGAAATCTTTCATCAAACTCATCAGATAGAGTAGACTCAAGTAGCTTCACGAGCCAAATGTATCCCGCTCTATTCAAATGTGGAGGGTTTACATATCTAGTACATCAATAAATTTTGAAATTGTAACCCAAATATATTGGGGAGATTTAAGGTGGTTTCCAGGTACACTGAAGAAAAAACTCCTATTAGGAAAAATTATGTGTTCAATCTATGTGTGCATTATGTAGCTGTATATGAGGCTTATAACATTAAAGCTAAATTCCCTGTAAGTATCAAACCCAGAGCTGCCAAACAAAACTATTCCTTACAAAGGATATAAAGTGTGATTCATATAAAATTAAAACACTTCAATAGGTCATAATGTACTTTCGAAAGCTCGTAAATTGTAACATTTGTTTTAATGATCTCAATGCCTCCAGCAGAATTGAAAACACTGACAATTGTTGACAGTTGACAGCCTTAAATGTGCAATTTTCTTTGACATGGCTGTAGACACTGAAGTTTATATGGGTATCTTCAAGACATTTGTGGAGCATCTGTATGATGTCGAATTGAGAGAAGGTTATTTCCAGCAAGATGCAGCAACATGCCATACATCTAATGATACCACAGAACTTCTAACCAGTTTTTTTTCATAAACTCCAAAGGTCTGTGGCCCCCCAGATCCCCTGACCTAACCTCGCCGGAATTTTTCTTGTTGGGGTATCTAAAAAACAGAGTGTACAAGAATAGGCCATGGGCAATTGATGGTCTCAAGAAATCCATTTGAACCGAAATAAGTAGCATTGGCGAGGATACTTTCCGGAAAGCATCAGAGCATATGGTGAGACGAGTGCAAACATGTATAGATGCCAGTGGAGGAGACTTACAACGTTTTCTCTGTAATGTAAATAGTGTAATGTAAGCTCCGGATTGAGTATTCTATTCTCCCATAGTTGCACCTGTGTCCTATTATTGGTTCAAGGGTTATGATCTATTGAAATGGTTCAGGTTTACATGGATCGCATTGTACATACTATCTTTCTTAATAGTAATACCATGTCTGCCTAAAAACGGGTTATGGTATGCAGGGTTATGGTATCGTATCAATTTAAATTCATTTTAAATTCAGGCTACAGCTTCCGATAGTTCAGCGGGAGGTTTATTATGCGTCAGACCCCGGGAGGAAGGATGATATGAAATTATCCTACAGGCGGCTAGATATTATAACAGGATCCATAAAGTTTTTCAGCCAGACAAACTTCCAGATCACCACAGAGAGCCCACCACGAGCCAGACAGGTCCACCCGATAAATTAGTTCCCTGGAAGGGCACCCGGCCAAATATAGTGCTCCCTGAAATGAGCACTTCACAAAAGTAGAAGCCGTCAGAATGTTTATGAACGGTCTGTAACTGTACTGACATGGGGTGTCATAAACCTGTCCAGGGAGGGTTTGGGAACTTTCGCCAACCCCCTTGCGTCTCAGGCCTCGGAGTCTTACTCTCCTGTTGAGGACAGTAGTTCCAGAGCGCAAGCTCCACCATAGAATAGACCAACTGCTACCTAGAAAGACCGGAGAGTAAAATTAATGAAATTAAATGAAGTGAAACGTGGGATGTAAGGTAAATATCCATCTCAACATTCGCCTTACTGACCCAAGGAAATTCTGGAAAAAACTGAATGTCCAGAAATTCAGCCATGGTAACCGAACCCTCAAGCACCCCAATGAAGGAAACATAGTTTACCACGTGAGGCATCCCACTCAGATTATGAGGGTGTTCCTTTCTTTTAAAAAGGAGTCCATCACTAGTGAACAGGGTGGACCTGTTCTCATCACCGAAGACAAGAGCGCCATTCCATTGTTTCTGGCACATGGAAAGCTCCAGGTTGAGGGTAACGCAGTTAGCTTGTGCCAGAGTAAGAATTCGTATTATTCTGGAATCGTTAGAGACCTTGGTAGCGTGCTTCCTTTTATGACTCCGTAGCCCTTTGGGTTCACTCTTTGTCTCTCCCTGGTCAGATATGTCACAAAGGGGCTATAATTGTATCATGGGGGTTCAACACCAATGTTTGGATAACCTGTGCCTCAGAGGAACTATAGTCAAAGATCAGTTTTTACGTCTTTGGTTTTTGCGTCTTTTGTTGAAGTAACCCTTATTTATCTCCATAATGGAATTGTCCACAAATATCAAAAAGCAATTTTACAAGTATTTTTTGCTGCCAAAATATTGAAGTCTCAAAGCACAGATCAGATCAACAATTTTATTGATACAGTCATCTGGACCTGGAAATTTGGTATCTTGTGGCGTACGCTCGTTAAGAACACTTTTTAATAGTGAAGTAATCATCAGAATTGGTTGGTTAGTTTTCAGAAATACCAACACAACACACGTACACGTATACAGACACTTAGACACACACACACACACACACACACACACACACACACACACACACTCTCTCTCTCTCTCTCTCTCTCTCTCTCTCTCTCACATAATAACCTAAAGGTATAATAACCCAGATCATACCAAGCGGCAGATTCCTTTCATTTCCGGTATCGGTATGACGGTTCGCCCCCTACCCCCCTCTCTCTCTCTCTCTGGGAGTGACTTGGTTCGGAGTGCCCTCAAATTGATAGGTCCTGGAAAGGCCAACTGAACAGCTACTGGATTGAGAAGTGGTAGATCTTGGTTGCGAATTACTGTAAACACAGGAAGCAGACAGGGTTTTGATCACGTCCCACCCTCCATTACTGCATCCCACTCGTAATATCTATGTTGAGCAGAGGTGGAAGACTGTCCGAAAAGGACTCTTACACAACGTGGTTAGTTTTATAACCTGTATACGAGTGAAAATGGGATTAGAGCGAGACATTAAGAGGAAAATGCGTACATTGATATTTTCTGTTTTTACATTTGAGTCACGATAGTTTATTTATTTATTTATTTTTATTATTATTATTATTATTATTATTATTATTATTATTATTATTATTATTATTATTATTATTATTATTATTATTATTATTATTATTATTATTATTATTATTATTATTATTATTATTATTATTATTATTATTATTATTATTATTATTATTATTATTATTATTATT
The DNA here is from genome assembly GCA_030765055.1 of Mantis religiosa. NCBI lineage: Eukaryota > Metazoa > Arthropoda > Insecta > Mantodea > Mantidae > Mantis > Mantis religiosa. The sequence continues at coordinate 132,858,002 of CM060947.1, forward strand.
ATTATTATTATTATTATTATTATTATTATTATTATTATTATTATTATTATTATTATTATTATTATTATTATTATTATTATTATTATTATTATTATTATTATTATTATTATTATTATTATTATTATTATTATTATTATTATTATTATTATTATTATTATTATTATTATTATTATTATTATTATTATTATTATTATTATTATTATTATTATTATTATTATTATTATTATTATTATTATTATTATTATTATTATTATTATTATTATTATTATTATTATTATTATTATTATTATTATTATTATTATTATTATTATTATTATTATTATTATTATTATTATTATTATTATTATTATTATTATTATTATTATTATTATTAGTAGTAGTAGTAGTAGTAGTAGTAGTAGTAGTAGTAGTAGTAGTAGTAGTAGTAGTAGTAGTAGTAGTAGTAGTAGTAGTAGTAGTAGTAGTAGAAGTGGTAGTAGAAGAAATAGTAGTGCTGTTACTACTATTATTATTATCACGGTCACAGTCAAGGGTCACAGTCACAGTCACTGTCACTGTCAGTGTCACTGTCACTGCCACTGCCACTGCCGCTTGTTTTAGTGTATTAACCGAAACACACCTGAAAGACAAGATATGGAGAACTTTATTTACTTATTTGGTGAGCAATTTCTCGAAAGCGATTATATGTGTGAACTAGGCGCGGAAGAGTGACAGCACTGCAAATACGTGACATGCTTCACGTCAGCTTCCCAGTAGATATTTGTGGAATTTCCTCCCATTACTCATTTAAGACACGTGCGAAACTTTGGGGGTTCTCCGATACAGAGGGACGTTTGTGAACACGCTGTTCGTGTAACGGTCCAATGGGATTCAAGTCGCGATTGCATGCTGGCTAATATATCATGTGGTATTCTACTGGGAAAATGTATCATTATAAATATCTACTTCTATAGGATTAGCTCAATCAGATATTTACATACCTCTCATGAGTGCCAGCTTAGTTACGTAATGTTTAGACACCTGCAACTAAAACTAGAACTTTTGTTAAGTTGTATTTTGTCCCCTAAGTCGATAACATTTTATTCCAATTCATCGTTATTCCTTTCAGGTCAAATCACATGAAAATGATCCTTTGTATTTGCTCATGTTTGATAAACTGGCTCCGTTTCATTAGGGTTTATATTTCATTATACTTTTTAGATCATAAAATATTCGCGGTGGTCTTATTGTCATACTTCAATATATCGCAATGAGTTGTAAGGCAAATAGCTTCTTTTGTTGGCCTGTACCTTGTACTTCACTGTTGTTATCATTTTATTCTATGATTTGTAAGCTCTACAACGTAGCGCCATGTACGAATATGAATAAAAGGGAATACAAGAGGCGGGCAACATTTTAGTAGCTGCCTAAAGAGTAACGAAAAGCGCCAGAAAACTGCATATACGTCATTGGCTATAATTGCTGATTTCACTAGCCTAAGCGAAATACTGCAAGGGAATCAAGAAAAGATCAAAATATTTACATTCTCGCTGAAGACATCAAATATTTTCAAGTTGTATCTGTTAGTAGGTATTGGTCAGTTTGTATATTTTAAAATTGAACTATGCCAGATTGATATCCATTACAATATATCTAGACTGATATTTTCAGACTGATAAAGGAAGCCTTTACGGAAACATCTCTATTTTGAATAAATATCTGATATGAAATATTATGGAATAGCCTAAATAGAATTTTCGCGTTCTTAATTTCTAGTCACTCTTTCAAAAAGTACTTGGTAAATGTAATACCAAATCTTAATAATTCTCCCAACAAGTATCCTAATGGGGTGCAACGAGGAGGAAAATGTGTTACTCATTATTTGCAACAGAATTTCTGATGCACGGATGCTGAAATGGTAGATTATCTCTGAGCACCTCGTAGGAAAGGCGTTTGCAACAGAATAATGTCCCTCTTGCAAAGATGTTCTTGGAGTCCCTCGTCGTTGCTGAATTTCTGGAATGTCTCCGGCTGCTCTCCTGAAAGCTGGTGAAATTTTATCTCTGGCCGTGGTCACAGATGGGAAGGGATTCTAGGTTTGTTTAGGGAATAAATAATTTTAATAATTTATTTTCGAAAAAAATAACTAGCCGAAACAATTAATCCATCAGTTGTACAAACGTCGCTATTTACTTTTGATACAATTATGACTCTCTTATAATGCTTTATAAACTACGTCCTTTCTGCAAAACCTGTCCGCGCCTTGGCTCAGTGGTTAGACCACTTGGCTCTCACCAAGGTGGCCGGGTTCGATTCCAGGCAACCAAAAAGTGAGATTTGTGGTGGAAAACACGGCGCTGGGTTTTCTCCGGGATCTCCGGTTTCCCCCGCCATCTCATTTCACCGTTACTCTATCTTCATCTCATGTACCATCAGTGTCACCGCCTGAGGTGCCGTATGTAGTAAAAGCGGGCGTTAAACACTACACATTTACACACATTTCTGCAAAACCTGGGGAAAGAATTGCACATGCGTCAGATCACAACGGCTGTTGAATGCAGAGGCATGCTAGCTTCAGCCAATTTCGTACTGTCCTCCACAGGAGAGTACGTCTCCGAGGGATGAGACGCAGGGGGGTTGGCGAAGGTTTCCCCGCCCTCCCTGGACAGGTTTATGACACCCCATGTCAGTACTGTTACAGTCCATTGAAAAACATTCTCACGGATTCTACTTTTGTGTATGAATCTTATCGGTTTTAGTTTACAGAGTGAATAGGGCGTATGTTTTTGACGGTTCTACTCTTTGTGTAGCAGGCGTTCTCTGCCACACATATTCGCTATCCTTGTTCCACTGTGTAAGGCAGCACATACCTTTCAGAGATTTTCTTTGCGTTGCTGGACAGTACTAATGATCGTGTCGTTGCTATGACAACTCAACATCCTTTTAGTGGTCCACGTCACATCCAATTATAATTATGTTCGTTGTAATATTCAATAATATTTTTATAATCTTTCTTTCAAATCACTTTCTCACACTATTTAACACTCAAAGTAATATTTATTCAAAATTTACATTAATTTTGTTGTTATTAAAATCATGATTAATATTCAATTTTCTTTTCTTCTATCAGATTACTTTCACACTTTCACTTGTTATGTTGAATCTAGTTTTCTATCCAATACGATCAAATTAATTTTAAATAAAAGTTGAACCTAAAATAACTGTTTCATGCTGACATGTTTTTGAAAGCTGTAGGAGTTTTAAAAATGCCACACTTTAGAAGAATGTAAAGACTACTTAGGTATATCAAATATCCGTTCTTTTTTAACACATTTCGTTATTTTTTCTTAAGTAATGGAAAAAGAGAAAAATGGAGGAGTGAGTAACGAAAGGAACCTCTTAGAATAATGTAATAATGCGAGTATAATTGAGGATGTTGCTTGTTAAAAGGTTCTGAAAGGATCTTGGCAGAATTACAGCCAATAAGTGCATTGTAGAAGTAGTAAAGTCTCAAACTGTAAATCTGCAATGAACGAGCACAGTACTAAAATAAGGAAACAAAGCCTCAATAAGCAAAGCTGTTAGCATTCAGCTATAGAGAGAAAATCATTACAGAGAATAAAGCAGAGGGCGAGACAAAGCGAAGTAAAGAAAAAGAGGATAGAGAAAATAGAGCGTCAATGTTGTGTAACCACATATCATCGAGAGCAATACATGAGAAATTTCTCTACTGCAGTGCAGGTGCTCTGGTATTTCTGATGCTATTTGAAAACAATAAACAAAAAAACGGTAAACGGAAGCATACATACACAATCAATTTCCACCAAAGTTCATTCTGGAGCGCAATCTACACAGAACCGATATATTATCCGTACCATCGACCCTTTTTTATATTTTCCTGCATAAATTGCACCGTTAGTTCTGAATGCCTGGAATTATTTCAGTGAACAGCTTCGTCATTAATACAAAAGCCCTTCTGTGATCGCGGTAATATTTCATCCTTGGACAAGTATTACCTTTTTAGCATACAATGAAACGCAATTACACATAATTCTAATTGGAATTATTAGTATTTGGGAAATATTCCGAAGCGTAACAATCTGCCATTGTATAATGTATAGTAATTTCACAAATATTTGTAAAATAACCGCTCACAGTTCTTTATTCTTACCAAACTTTTGTATGAGGTTTAAAATTTAAGAATATCCATACGTTTAAACGTTATAGATCTTAAAAATAAGTTTGTATGGCTTATAATTATTGTACTCCAAAAGTGTAAGGGGCATCCTGGACGCGTCTGGACGTACCTCTATATTCGAAATGGATATTCACTGGAAAGAAATGTTTTCACATTTATCTAACCTGCCATTGAATAATATTTGAGGTTGTGTGTTTCATATCAAAATTCAGAAGTTAAAACCAATAAAATTTTACATAATAGTAAAAAGCTCTTTCAGTATACTAGCTAAAAATTAACAGGAAAGAATTCCAGCAAGCCGTTTCATGATGTAAAGGAAAAAAGAAAACAAATGAACAAACATCATTTTAATTTATTTAAATATACTTCTAATGATTTCGATTAAAATAAGAAAATATATAATATATTTGAATGAATCATAAAACGTTTTCTTATTTTTTTTATGAAAGTGCTATGAAATGGCATTCTAATCCATAACTGAGTATCTGTAACTCTTTATAGTTGAGAAATACATTATGACGTAGGAAAAATCTTACAGCCGATAAATGTAGAGCTAATTAGACCACACAGCTTATCTGCTACATTAGGCGTTTTCGAAATACTCCAGGACGCACATTTATACCTACGGGAGTAAGAATGCGGACGAATTTTGTGACATTTTCTTGTAGCTTTTTCCTCCCGCTGACGCAAGAAGCACATTTCTACGCTAAGAACATGAATATGTGATTCTGATTTTTTAAATACAGTATTTTTGTTTCTGTAGTTTTTTGCATAATTTAAAATTCTAAAACCCCGTCATGAATGAATAGAAGGCGGTTGTTTATATGGGCACTGTAACTTAAAACGGATATGTGTAATATTGCCTTGTCATTTGTAATACAAGCACGTAATTATTTTTCAAAACCTGTAAATAGACATTTATCTGCAAAACATGTTTGGATGACCACAGAGAGGTTTACGAAAAATTTCTAAAGCAGGTCCTTCTCTTGTTTGCGTATGATACAGTCACTAACCTTTTAGCCCGCCTCGGTAGCGTGGGGGTAGCATGTCTGCCTCACGTTCAAGAGGTCCCGATTTCGAATCTCGGTCAGGGTGAGTTACCTGGATAAGGTTTTCCGGGGGTTTCCCTTATCCTGAAAGACGAATGTCGGGTAACTCTAAGCTCTATGGACGCCGGGCTCATTTGAGCATCATTTCACCCATTCCATTCATCGTCCGATATGACTTAACGTTGGAGGACTTGAATAAAAAAAACGAACCTTTTAAAGTTACTACGATTTTGAGCAAAGAATAACACATTAGAAATTAATTGTTATTTAACACCAGCCATGTATAGGTCAAAGTATGGAAAGGGTGTCAGGCTGAAAATTCAATGCCATAACCATGATCTGAAACACCGTTCTTCCGGTCCTCTTCCAGCTACTTTAAACCATTGAGCTACCACGGCCAACATACCAGCATGACATTAAATTCTTCAACTGACTCGTATTTTTCCCGGTAAACCACTAGGACTTCTCATAAATACATAAGACAACTACCTTCATTGCGGCTTACTATGCTGTAAGTACTTGAAGGTCGAGGCGTTATAGTTCGGACCACTATTAGGTCAATTAATGGAAATGAATTGTTCTTTCACAGTAGCCGTATGTAGACCAAAGTATGGAAAAGTAGAGTCAGACTGAAAAACACGAATCAGTTGGAACTTTTGATGTCATGCTGGTGTGTTGGTCATAGTAACTCAATGATTAAAGCAGCTGGATGGAAACCGGAAGAGCCGTGGTTCAAATCATGGCCATGGCATTGAGTCTACCTTTCTGTAACACATTAATTGCGATACTGCTTTAAGAAATAAAATATAAGTATTATTCTTAAAATGTTTTACATAACTGTTAAACCATAATGCAGAGAAAAATTTTGCTATATGAATGGCTCTAGGTCCCATTAAAATAGTAGGGAATGAGAAAGGTATACAGGGAGGAAATATCTCTCTCAGAGCGATTTAATAGAGACCTCCTGAATGGATGAATTGGAGTGACCACAGGAGGTTACAGGCCACAGATAGGCATGAAGTTCATAAGAGTTCCTAGTTCGAAGACACATTCCACTATTGGAGCTGCTTAGAAAGAACAATGGTTGCTCCATGCTACCAAAACCTCTCTTTGGATTAAGGACCTGCACCGTCAGACCAGCAACGTCACACACCGCGATGAGATCAGGAAAACAAAATTACTTTTCACTGAAGTGTAATTAACTAGAGCAATGAACTATGTGCGGGAAGTAGTACGTATGGTGCTCTTCACTGTTTCACTGAATGCAAAGAGCTCATTGCAGGAAGGAATATAAACGCGATAATATGTGAGAGAGATGTTAGTGATGTACTGTTGAATGGGAAAGAAAGAAATAAAGCCAAAGAAACAAGAAAATAATTGAGAAAGGCAAAGAAAACAGGATAAGAACAGATAAAGAGAAAAGGAGAGGAAGCACAGAGGTTAGAGGGAAACAGATGGCACGAAAAGGATAGCACTCATCAGCCATGAGGAATAAGCGGATCTGCCGCTCATGGAATACTTAGAACTAATTTATGCATTAGAATAATTTGTAATGTAATTAATTCTATATTTCGTTATTTCACTTCTATAAAGGATAGCAAAATATTATTAAGTAAGATGCATTTAATATTTAAATGAAGAGCGAATGAGGAAAGCTCCATAATGTTGTGAAGCTAAATAATAACTATTTGCAAAGAATTTCTGCTCTTATCTCACTTTCAAGTGTGCAGCAACTGCCAGTGTCTTCTTTTTAACTTGAATAGTAATTTCTGCAGCAAAAGTACTTAGACTGCAAGCAGTACACGTTATTTTCTTGGGGAAGAAAGCAGAAGTACAAAAGAAAAGCATGAGAGGTTGGAAAGGCTGAGAGAGGTGGCCTGGTGGGGGGCAAATGGCTGAAACTTCAACGCTATTTCACGGGCTTAGCCCAAAGATAAGTTATTATCCCTTGTAATTACCGCTAAACGTTGAGCTTGGATAACGTTTAATACCACCCTAGTCAAAATTTACCGTTCTCAGCAGGTAGGTACAAGGCTGTAAAGGCGAGGTAAGTGTCTGACGGTCTCAGGTGTGGGTGCATACAACCTTTCCTAATACCTGTAGTAATTGGAAACGGAGGGGTGGGAACACCTAATTATCTTCCTGCAGCTAATGAGAAAATAATACGGTTTCATCCTTTCCACAGAGAAAGTCAGCTGTCTCCGAATGCTTAATCGAACCTCCAAATCTAACTAAACGCAGCTGGAACATTTTGCAGCTTTAATTACTGTCTTAGAAACACTTTGTGTGGCAATCGTGGTTTGCTAAGTACAACGCACAGAAGACAGAGATGAGTATGCTGTTTACGGTAGAGAACTGTAACTTTCTGAACAAGTTATCTCATTTCAAAATTACGCCCTGAGAAACTTCCATTATCACGGCTGGAATTTATATAAGGAAAACACTCGAAGTATCAGGCATTCAGCCTCTTCTAATTCAGTTTTATGCGATTCTGTCGTCCTGAATGATATTCCAAAGCTGGATTCCATTTGCTATCCATAATTAATAGGTTATATACTTGATATTCCAACAGAATCGTTGGAATGTGCTCAAATTAAATATTAAGAACTAACGAAGTATTTGATATCCTCCGTTCCATGGGGTATTAGAATTTTATTTCCCTTTTTTCGCTTTAATGTTAAAGTTGTTTGGAAATAAGTGGATTGGATATTATTAATATATCAAGAACTTTAGAAACAGTATCAGTAGTATAATATATAGTTTAAAATGTAATTATATGAGTAGCAATTACAATTACAATATTAAATAAGTTTTCAAAACTGAAACATGTGGCTGTGCAACATCCAACTCTGACTACCTGATATAAATGTGAAGCTGATTTAGAACCATTATGATATTTAGAAAGCATATCAAAATAAAATATTTAAAGTTCCAATTCTCCAAATTGTACAAAAGTACTATAGTAAAAGATAATCCAAGAGGGCAATTGTTTCTCTAAACATCCTTTCAAGTGACAGTCCATTAAGACCAGTAATGTTTATCAATATTGCCATCGTTGTACTTTAGAACAATTCCGTTAACCCTCCCAGTTAAATATTCCTTTTTACACTACGTAAAAGATATAGCAAAAATTCTGATTCTGATGAAATTTTAATAGAAAACTCCACACAATATCTTTGTTCTACAAGAAATAAATAGGGGAATAAAATCGAGTCAATTCTTTTGAATTGTCATTAGCCTTAGAAATGTTTCTGTCCTAAAACATAACTGAGTAATGTCACAAATATGACTCATTTAAATCATTTATTTTGGGCAAATCTCTTGATAAATGCTAAAAATATAATTATTTAACCTCATTCAGTTTAACGTAAGAATCAGCAGATAACGTGTCTATCCTTTCTACCCGTGGATAAACTATTCTTGGAGTACTATCCGCGCCATACTTGTCCAACTTCTGATACGTATCAAAATCAACCTTGCACTACTGCAGATGATTGTTAAATACGCTAGCTTCAATATGCCTCATCGGGTATAACACAAAGGAAGCAATAGTAATATAATATGTTCATATGGCAGCTGAAGAAATCATTTTACCTAAGCCAGCTTGCATTTAAATATAGCATTATTTATATGCTGGTACAGTGGGCAATTAGAGCAATATCAGTATATTCAAGTTGTATTACCGAAAATGGAATATTATGGATAACCAAGGATCTCAAAAATAAATGAGTGCCCACTGCAACGTCAAAGTAAAGCCAAACATAATTCAGACAGTAAAAATACATTGAAATGTAGATGGGGTCAATAAATTGGTAAAATGTTAGCATAAGAAGTATGAAGTTTTCTTAGGTGATGGGTCACATCCCCGAATGAAGCTGAACATGTCCATGGCTTTTCATACATTCACATGAGACTAAATGTACACAACCATTAAATTTCAGCTGGCCGAGTGGTTAAACCCTCAACCCTCATCAAAGTGGCCTGGATTCGAAGCCAGGCGAGTTTCCCCACCATCTCATTACACCGATGCTCCATCTTCATTTTAAGTATCATCAGTGCCACCGTCTACTGTGCCGCATGTAGTAAAAGCAGCGTTAAGCACAAGAAAAAATATTACATTTCAGGTTAGGTAGGTATTCAACCTATCGAATCCTTTATCTAAACTAAGTTAGTTTAGCTAACTAGTTTAGCTAATTCAGGCCAAGATTTACCATATGGTCAATGCATCTTCTACCTCCGTCCATAAAGGAGAGCACATTCATTGTATCAGTTGTTATGGACGATACAAAAATAAGTGCTCTACAATGAAGTAACTATTCTTAAATTTCTTTGATAAGACTCATCTCACTGAGATGAATAGGAAACTGCCTCTGATGTGTGTAATGCCTCCGTTAACTTAAGGTGCAGATAAAATATGGGAAATAGTTGAAAAATAGATAGACTCCTAAATTTTATTTATTCACCTCTCACGCTTGGTTGATTAACATTCGATATTACGTCCCTAACTCTTTTCTGGAAGTTCCAACTAAATTTTGTCCTGATTTCAGCCAATATTTAGCAATCTGTTGAAAAATACATATGATTACCTTAAGAACTCTTAGGTTTCTCCTAACGTGGGCAGAAAAGCTCCTAAACTTGTTAATAAATGCTCAATACAGATGTAGTTATTTAAACTATCATTTAAGTATAATATTACAGCTCAATATATTTTTCCTTCGCCTATTATCCTTCACAAAAGTGCTAAAACAAATAAAATAAGAGCGTGGTTTGTATCATGTTACCTTAATTAGGTATCAAATTAGCTAGACAATCCTAAAGCTCAAAAAGAATATATAACGCGGTATGAACATTTCATTGGTATTATATATGTAAGACATTTCTCGGCCTGATGGTGTTACGCCTCATTTGAAGCAATATGTCTGCATTAACGATGATGTTGCCCCAATTTGTAGCAATGATCTTGTTTCAATCTGAAGCACAGTCCTATCTCAGGATATGCGTGGCTGTCTAAGGAGACACCGGAAACTAAGTTTTAAATATCTTTAATAACTTTCTAGGTATTTGAATAAATCAAGAAGTTGTCGACAAATGTAAACCAAAGTATATCTAAATATTCGGAGTTTAGGTATTTGAATGTTATACTACGCGATAACATCTGATTCTATCACTGAGGCAAGAAATGACGCCTCATTCAGCTACGTCTTGTCCCATTGGCAACCAATACAGATGTGTTCCATATTCTGCCTAGAATGTTACTCAGCTACTACAAATTCCCATAAATCCTCCCCTTCTGCTAATGACTCTAAGGACCCTACTACCAGCTTCTAATATGATGTTGCCACATCATTTCTATATAATGAAATTTTCTGCGTGCCAACCTAAAGTCTCTCTATAAATTTGCAAGGAATTTTCTCACTTATTCCACGTCTTCCAAATCTGACAACGGAGGACACCTTCAAGCCTTTCGCTAACGGCACCTATCAAACGACTCCTGTGAATTGGCCGGAGGTTAACTCTTGCTAAGTGACATCTTACGCCGAGGCCAACTGTATTCATAAATACGTCTAAAACACTTTATTCTAAGTATTAATATTTCCAACTGATCCATAATTTCTGTATCACAGCTAATATTTAGAAAGAAGTTATTTTACTCAAATCACGTATTTTTCCGACAGATAAGCTTTTCTCGGTAATTATCCGAGACATCCCTCCTTCGCTCACTGATAAGGAAATCTATGACGAACTGTGCTTACAGAACTACCCAGTGCGGAAGGTCACTCGACTTATGAATCGGTCGAAACAACCCATTCCTCTCTGTGCAGTGGAATTGTTAAATAGCGATGATGGTAAAGCTATACTCAACCTAACTCGCCTGTTCTACAGTGTTGTTAAGGTGGAACATCGCCGTCGTAACACTGACATACCGCAATGCACCCGCTGTCAGAATTACAGTCACACAAAGAGCTATTGTCAGCTGACCCCGAGGTGTGTTCGCTGTCTAGAGAATCATCACTTCTCACAGTGCACTAAACCGAGAGATACTCCAGCTCAGTGTGTTCATTGTCATGAAAACCATCCAGCTAACTACCGAGGTTGTCGGCATTATTTAGAACTGAAATTCAGAACACAAAATAGCAACACAAGGCAACAGCCTGGGAATTCTCATCGCTCCCGTCCCCTACAACAATCAGACAATCCTGCACAGCAGCCATTACAACCCCCAGCTGCATCACCAGTACCTCCAACTTCTTCACCAGCAACTTATGCCAGTGTAACTTCTGCTTCCTCAACGAGGCGTACTACTGCACAACAAGATCCCTCTGACTCTTCATCTCTCTCGGCTCTGCTAATTAGCCTGTTCACTCAACTTCTAAATTCTTTATCCACGTTCCTCACTCCTCTCTTACCGCAATTTACACAATGTTTCCAAAACGCTCTTCTAACTACTTTCCGAAATGGTGGCGTGTAATAGGCCATCTCTTTCATCACTCACTCTCCTGAACTGGAACGCTAATGACATACGCACTAAACGTGCCTCCTTCGCTGCCTTTCTCAGCTTGCACAGTATAGATGTTGCCTGTATCACCGAGACTCATCTTCTCCCGAATGAACGTTTCTCCGTTCCAGGCTACAGGATTTATAGATTTGATCGGAATGCACCTTCCGCCTCTGGAGGAGTAGCTGTGCTAGTTAAACGTTCTCTGACTCATCATGAAATACTCCTACCTGTGATTCCCGGCTTTGAGGTAGTGGGCGTTAAACTCTCTCTTCGCGATAGCAACGATCTCGTCCTAATGAGTGCTTACAAGCCCCCAAATAGTAAGCTTAATACTCACTATTTCTCTTTCCTTTTCCCAGCAGAAAGCTGCACTCTCTTGCTAGGGGATTTGAACTCGAAGCACACTTCTTGGGGCTGTAGGGTCACAAACCCGAATGGACGACGTCTGTTTGACACTATTAATGCCACTGGTCTTCACATACTGGCTCCCACAGAACCAACTTACTATTCTGGTAACCCACAGGTAGCTCCTGACATTTTGGACATTGGGGTACATCGCAATATACGATTACCTGCATCGATTTCTGCACTGCCAGCGCTCGATTCCGATCACTGTCCAGTGTTGGTCACATTTAACCTCACTCCAGATATTTTGCCACAAATCCCGCGACTCATCGATGGTTTTGTCAACTGGGACATCTTTCGCACACACCTGGATGCTGCACTCCACACATCTTATCAACTGGGTACTGCGGATGCCATAGACACTGCCGTCCACCATTTTACCTCTGCCCTCTCTTCCAGTGTACGATCCTCTACTATCCGCAGTCCTCAACCTCGTCATTTCCCCTCCTTGCCTATCCATATTACTCAACTCATCCAAGAGAAACATCGCATCCGTCGACTATGGCAACGTCAGCGTCTACCCTGGCTGCGCCAAAGATTAAATAGTCTCATTCGACAAGTACGGACCGCACTAGAGCAACACCGATTTCAGGAGTACCAGCGACAATTAGCCACTATCCGTCCCGGAGATCATACCTTATGGAACATCACTAAGAGGATTCTCCGAGAGCCGACAGTGATTCCACCTCTTCAGGTTGATGGGACCCTTTTGAGTGACTCTGCTGCCAAATGTGACGCTCTAGCTACTCACTACGAGCGTACATTCACGCCTAACACCTGTCTTGACTCTAATATTCCCTCTTCCGTGGACAGGGAACTCCTTGAGTACCAACTTCGTCCTACAGCGCACAACAGAATTTCGTTCACTACTCCACGTGAATTGTCCCGCTTTATCCATCGTCTTCCCGTTAAAAAGTCTCCCGGTCATGACCTTATCCCTAACGTTGTGCTGAAGAATTTGACAAACAAAGCCCTAGCTTATTTATCATCAATCTTCAATGTTGCTCTGCGCATTGGTCATTTTCCATCTACATGGAAACATGCGGAAATTATAGTCTTCCACAAGCCCAACAAGCCAAAAAATCTTCCCTCAAGTTACAGACCAATCAGCTTATTACCTACACTTTCTAAGCTTTTTGAAAAGATTATTCATCAACGTATTTCTCATTTTTTGATTCATAATCAGATAATTCCGTCTTTTCAGTTTGGCTTTCGCCCGAATCATGCTACCACTCACCAATTGCTCAGAATCACGCAGTCTATTATTCAAGGTTTCGAAAACAGGCAATACACCGTAGCAGCGTTCCTAGATATCGCCCAGGCATTCGACAAGGTGTGGCACAGTGGACTACTACTTAAAGCATATCGCATTGGTCTCCCTTATTATCTGATACAAATCATAGCAAGTTTTCTCACCAATAGAACCTTTGTGGTGCGCATTGCTGGTTTCACATCCACCCGACGGCCTATTTTAGCAGGTGTACCTCAAGGTTCAGTACTTGCACCACTCCTCTTTAATATATTCACTTATGATCTTCCTGATATAGCTCCAGTTTGTACGGCGTTACACGCAGATGATACTGCTCTCTATTATTCTCACGCCAATATTCTTCATGCCATTCAGAAACTGCAAATTGCCCTAGATCAATTAGCTCATTGGTTCTCTCACTGGCGCATTTCCCTCAATACTAACAAGACAGAGGTTAAGATCTTCTCTTTACGACCTTATAGGGACCCTCCTTCACTACGGCTGCTGGGGGAACCGCTCTCATGGTTACCAAGCAATGTGCCAGTGAAATACCTTGGGGTGTTACTGGACACTCGACTTACTTGGAACGCCCACATCTGTCGGTCTGTTACGCTTGCGTTTGCCCGGCTATCAAAACTGTACCCTCTACTCAACAGGCGCACTTCACTTGGTTATGAATCCTCCCTGCTTCTTTACACATCTCTAGTCCGTCCCATTTTTACCTATGCAGCTCCAGTCTGGGGTGGCACCAGTAAGACTAATCTCCGCCGACTGCAGGTACTACAAAACAGGGTGCTTCGCACAGTTACAAACGCTCCATGGTTCATCCGAAACCAGCAGCTGCACCATGAGTTTGGTCTTCTACCCGTTCACCAATACATCCGACGCCTGGCACGTCCATTCTTTTACAATCTCCAGGAGGTCCCTGGAGCTGTTACCTACCGTCTCGGCTGTCGCACTCGCCAGCCAACTCGCCTGAAGCGCAGACTGCCCCAAGATCTTCTCCTGAGTGACGTCTCCAGCACAGATGACTCAGACACGTGATTAATACCATCAGACTTTAAGTTCTCAATTGTGTTACAGTTATCCTCCATATTTAGTTAGAGGAGTCGTTCATGGCTACCTCCATTGTTATGTGTCCTGTTCCTATATATCTTATACCAAACATCTGTAAAGCATAATTGCTGATCGATGGATAAAATAAATAAATAAAAAAAAATCACGTATTTTTATAAACTTAACGATTTGCTTCTTCAGCTTTAGTTTTTTTTGCGTCACCTTTTACATGGTTCAAGAGAACTTTATAAGCTATTTAAAGAATGTTCAAATATTCTCGCAGCACTTCCAGGAAACGTTGAGTTGATTTTAGAGATTCTATAAATTATAAAAATTAATAGTTTGACTGGCGTGAACCTCATACACATTTCCATTTTTATACAGGATAAAATAATTCGTAATTAGATAATTGTAATATATAATTTGGTAATTAACTATTAATTTGTTTGTACGAGTCTGGATATTATTCTAAACACAGCCTTTCTGAAAACGTCCCGACGTGCACTCCCAATGAAATGATCATATTTTCGATCGACTATATCAACACCTCAAATAACGAAGGCACAGTGGTAAATTAAAAGTAAAGGAACTAAATGTTTTAAAATGTTTATTTTCAGAAGGTACGATACTTATTTATCTCATATTGTGTAATATCTAAATCACATATACTGAGAATGTACTAATTACTCTTAATTAGTAAAGTGTTTAGTTACTGTTATGCCAAAGGGCTTAAGGTAAACAAATGTGCTTATAGAAGAACATAAAACAATTCGTTTTAACTGGATATATTAATTACCTTAGTATGGCTTTAACACTAATTATGTAAACATTTGTATTTATTGCAGGCGTAGGCAGTTGCTTTGAAGTGTAAACCAAATGTACAGTTTTTAATTTCCACCAATATTTATATCAGCTATTCGTTCTGTTAAAAAAGAATAAAAAAAAAATAAAAAAAATCTGCATATCTAATAGCCTGGTTTCTGGAATCTATAAAAAGCCTTATTATGCAAACTTCATTTTTAAATTTATTAACTTCTAAATCAGATTGCACAAGGCAATTTACAAATTTTGCAGATATAATCTGCTTTCTAGCTTAACATATTACAGGGTTCCAGTAACTTTTCAAATATAATCTATCTAGAACAGTCTTTTTCTACTTTACTTCTTCTTCAACATTATAAATCAAATCTACATTTCTACTACAACTTTAATTCTTATAACAAGCTACGAAAGACTGCTTCCTACAATTTTAAAATTTGCTCTTCTGCAACTGGTATCCAAAGCTTCCTCCTACTGGTATCCATCTCCTGAAGGAACTGGCATCAGTAGATGGAGCTGGTTAGTCATCTCTCCGCTTCTGCATAATCAGTTGTGTCTGTCCGCTCTGATACTCTCCATATATAGCTTCTCTCTCCTGATATTCTCTTTCTGCCTATGGTCTTTTTGTCTTTCTGTCTTCTTTCTGATGTCCATAATTGGCGTCTTAAATCAAGTCTTCAAGTCTGGTAATCTGTATCTTCAGTTTCCCTTGGCCCTATTTCCCTCCGACGATCTCTTAAGTTATATTCTTTTCTCATAGATTGAAATGTTCTTATATTTCTTTCTAGAAATATTTTGTCGCGGGTCATATATTCCTCCAACGTCTTAACGGATATTATTTGAGACATATTTTCTAAATGTACATAATCTTCTGCATCTCTTTAAGATGTTCCATAAACATTTTCCTTGAAGTTTTCTTCAACCGTCTTCTACTAGTTCACTATATTTATTGCACTCAAAAATAACATGTTCAGGCAAATCTAAACAGTTACATTGTTCGCACAAATTCGCTGTGATACAAGACTGTAGGTTACAGTTTGAGCAAAGGTGTTTATATCTTCGTGATGCAACTGACGAAAAGAATACGTCGTACTGCGAGGCCGCTGATCCAGCGTATGCTATTCCGCGCATTATCACATTGGGGGAATTTTCCCTTCTAAACTACGGGTCACTAACAGGTGATAGTATCATATATTGATGACCAACTACAGTTCGGCCGGCCGTTCTCCGGCTCTGACATTTCTCGAGAGGGGGAAGCAAGCTGGAATTTCAAACAGGGGAACAATGCGTATTTGCGTATTTAATGAACCAATAGGCATATTATTATAATAGCGATAATAATAGGATTTACAAACACTCAAAATCGGAATTCATGCACGCACAGAATAGTAAACAAACTTCACCAGCGCAAGCACCAAAATCAAGTGTAGTCACGTGGTCCACAAAAAATTAAAGTCCAACACGGTTTAGGATTCGGAAGCCACGCTTAGCAGCGTCAGTACTGTTTGGCGCTAGCAGACAGTTTTGACTTCCTGACCACGAAATTGGTTATACAGAGTCGCAGTACTACCAACAGAAGCAGTTAGTTCGCGTAAAAGGTGTGAAAGAAATATTCGAATAGAGTGGCGCTGTAATGAATACCTTCTCCCTCCGCCTCCTGGAAACGCTCAACGTCAGATCAAGGGGTACAGTGGCCGTACTGTATGTTTTACTTTGAGTCGAACAGATGTGAGGTTTCTTTTTCGCTTCTTAGTTTTAGCCTTTAACGACCCCTTTGTTTTAAACCGACATCCAACGGTTTCCGTATCTACAATACTAGAATTTCCTAACTAAAATGCCATAAAATTTCTCATGAATGTGCATACAGTTTATTTTACGGTAGGCATTTCTGGTAGGATAATGGAGATATAATAAATAACACAAAACAGAAAGAACAATAAGAATCGCTAAAGGAACTCACAGCTTACAAATGTCTGACTTCGAGGTCTTTGCAGTGAAATCGGACTACAGTACGACCGCTGGATCTCCAGCTCTGACGTTTTGCGGCTGTAGGAGGTGGAAGGGGAAGGTTAATAGTACCAACATACAGTAATGAGCAATTGAAAAAATGTCCTCAAAATTATCGTTAGAATGAAAATATAGGACTACATTAGCAACATCCAACATGCAGTTTCATTATCATGCAAGATATTCATTACGACACCACTATTCGAATATTTCTTTCGCAACTTTTACGCACAAACTACTTCTATTGGTAGTCCTGGGAGTATCTAGATCCGGTGTCGTGGTCCGGAAGTTCAAATTGTCTGTTATCGCCAATCAGAATTGTCGCTACTAGGTGTGACTTCCGAATCCAACACCGCGTTCCAGTTTATTTTATTTTATTTTTTGTACCACGTGGCTTCAGTTACTTTTGGTATTTGCGCTGGTGAGGTTTCTCTGCTATGTTGTGCGTGCGTGAATTCCGGTTTTAATGTCCGTAAGTGCTATTATTATCGCTATCATAATAATAAGGCTACTGGTTCGTGAAATAAACAAATGCGTGAAATATTTAAAATACGCATTGTTCCTCTGCTTGAAATTCCCGCTAAAGAACTAGCAAAAGTTCGCATCCCCCTTCTCGAGGGACTCAGAGCCGGAGAACGGCCGGTCAAACCGTACATATGAGGGGGGGGCCACAAAAGAAGCCGGATTATTGTCATAAAATACTTATTGATGAAACTTTTTACAAAATTACTTCAGTCACCTTCAAAATACTCTCCATTATATGCGATGCACTTGTCAAGTCTCTTTTCCCACTGTTGGAAGCATGTTTGGAACTCTTCAAGTTTGATATTGTCCAGTGCCCTTTGCGAAGCTGTTTTACCGCCTCCAAATCGCCATATCGCTCCCCTTTTAGCGTTTTCCTCATTCGCGGAAATAGGAAAAAGTCGCACGGGGCAACGTCCGGCGAATACGGAGCGTAGGGAATGATAGATCACCTCTGAGATGCCAAATAGTGGGTCACTCGTAAGGTCGTGTGTGCTGGAGTGTTGTCGTGATGGAGAAACCAGTTACCTGATCGCCAAAGTTCCGGGCACTTCCTCCTCACATCCTCTCGCAGACGCATTAGAACTTCCAAGTAAATGTGCTGGTTAACAGTTTGGCCAGGGGGTACGAATTCCCGATGCACAATTCCACGAACATCAAAAAAGACAATGATCATCGTGTTCACATTTGACCTCATTTGCCTTGCTTTTTTGGTTTGGGAGAGCTGGGAGTCGTCCACAGGCTTGACGTTTGCTTGGATTCTGGGTCATACCCGTAACACCAACTCTCATCTCCAGTAATGACTTTGTTCAAGATGTTTGGATCACGTGCAATCTCTGTTTTCAAGTCCTGACACACATTCATGCGGATGGTTTTGTGCTCCTGTGTGAGAAGGCGCGGAACAAATTTAGCAGCAACAGGTCTCATGTGCAAATCCTCCCTCAAAATCCGCTGGCTCGAGCTTCTACTGATTCCTGTCGATGCTGAAATTTGGTCGACCGTTTGGCAACGATCATCGTTGATCTTTTGGCGGACCATTTCAATGTTCTCCTTATTTCGCGATGTTGAACGGCGTCCAGAACGAGCTTGGTCTTCATCACACATCTCACCACGTTTAAAGCGCCCAAACCACTCGAAAACCTGTGTGCGGATCATAGTGTCCTCCTGGAAAACTAGCTGAAGCATTTGGTGTGTCTCCGTTGCAGTTTTTTAAGCAGGAAACAAAATCTCACACACACTCGTTGTTCTTTTAAAGTTGCCATAACGACTTCGGAGAGGTAACCCGCCAACAGTCAGAGAAACGCAATACCACACTTGCACGTTCAGCTCTACGCTGACGCCGTCTGCACAGCTGTTTCATGAAGGTCTCTGCTAACACCATCTAGCGTGAGAAACCTGCACTACGTCTACGAGTGGCAGCGCCCTCGGCATCCGGTTTCTTTCGGGTCCTCTTCGTAAACAGAGATTTGTGGCCTCATAGAGCGAACGCATATTATAATAGAATTATAAATACTATTAAAAATATTTGTATTCTTTAGTTGTGTATATAGTCATGAAATAACCAAAGCGTGGAAAATTAAATATAAGATAATATTATTTGTGTTGTCATTAACTTTAAGCGTCCTTGATCCTTGTAGTGTATACAATTTTCTACTGAAACACCAGGGGGAGAGAGAAAGAGGGAGAGAGCATTGCAATGATCCAGTAGTTGTTGCCATTTTTAAATTTTATTGTAGTAGGATGATTGGAGTAAAATATTAAACGGTTTGCATAAAGTTAACTTGAAAAAACTGCAAATCTATTTTAACTGTATTTCAAATCTTAAAACATAGCTTTCAGTTGTTCAACTGGTTGTGTTTATATAGTAACAGAAATGTACCTGACTGTTATTCTTTCATTTACCGAGAGGGTAAGCTCTAGTTTTTTTTTCCTAATTTACGTACTCCGTTAGGTCATATCGGACGATGAATGGAATGGTTGAAATGATGCTCAAATGAGTCCGGGGTCCATGGAGCTTAGAGTTGCCCGACATTCGTCTTACAGGATAAAGGAAAACCCCGGAAAAACCATATCCGGGTAACTCACCATGACCGAGATTCAAATTCGGGACCTCTTGAACGTGAGGCAGACATGCTGCCACTACGCTACCAATGCGGACGGGTGAGCTCTACGCTAAAGTATGAGACTAACATAGGGGAATGAGTGCGTTCAACTTTCATTGTACAAACAGACATTTGCGGTGTTTGCACCTTTCTTTGTTTGATATACGAAGGCTTCAATGGTTTCTCTTTTGCCACTATTGAGTTCCTTATTCTCTTTCATTATTTTCTTCAGGTTTGTCATGTCTTTTCAGGTTTGTCGGGGGTGTAGCGCAGTGCCAGACAGAGGGTGCAACTGTTGTCTCAAGGTTAAGTGAAAAAAAAAGAGGAATACATGATAAATGAGTAGTTCCATTGTCCCGATTAGGTGGCACCGGTGGTGAATCTGAACTCGGGATTATTAGGGACTTCTCTGCATCTCGCTGGCCTATGTTCTGTAACCTTCAATGGTTTCCTTGATACAATCATTTCTCCTAAAGGGTGACAGCCACAACTTATTAGGAGTTACGCGGTCCCTTTATATATTCTGCATACTTATTACACACATTTTTATATATTATAGGTATGATACATATGGCCGAATAAAATTATATTGTGAATATTTTGTTGGTTAAACCTTATCACTATCTAATGCGAGTTCCAAATTAAAAGCTATCAGTAACCTTGTAAATTTTTGTAAAACATTTCAATGTTTCAGGCAATGTAAGCTATATTTAAATGAATTAATTTCGTTATTTTGGTGGTTAATATAAAAATGTTCCTGTTTCTTAGTTCCTTAAATATTATGCTTTATTTCGTGCAAATGGTTCAGTAGCATTTACTGAAAATAATATTAGGCTATGGGTATCAAATGTACACAAATGTGCCTATATGTCTGCCGGTAACATGTGGAGTTTTATCCCATGGAGTTATTTTAGCGGCCAGTAAAATGAATGACAAGAGGCTGTGGCTTTTAAAGTACACTTAAAAACCCAGGTCAAGGCCCAGTTTGAACTTGCGACATTGATAACAGTAGACCAGAGCCTAAATCATCCAGATCGGCTTTCTAAATGTGTATAGTGTGCACTATACTAATAGTCTGTTAATGCTGACTGGAAAGCAAATACAGACAACCAGTCAAAAATGAAAGAAAAATAAAAGGAATGCCCAAGGAATGCGGCTCGAAATCGATCCCACCCCTGGGGGTGTGGATTTTACGTCCCGGGTATAGGACCCGTGCCCACTCAGCATCGTGAGGAAATTGAGGAGCTTATGCTAGGTAAGCGGACCTGGTTATGAAAGCCAACTTTCCGGCTGGGGATGCCGAGATGCTGACCACATCTCCTCCCCGTATCGGTGGATAATTGCCCACCTCTATCTTGCGTAGGTAGGCATAGCGCCCTCTTTGGGCCGTCGCGCCATGGGTTACGTTATGTATTTTTTAGACGTGGCGCATGACCTTGCTCGAATGTGTGCAAGTGACGTCATGCTTGTCAATGGTGGGGGTAAGATCTCTGCTTTCACTACTGTGCAACATTGCGCCATACGCCACGTCTAAAAATACATCTGTACCGTATACCTTCCGAAATATTTCTTATCTACCTCGTTATTATATTTGTTATATCTTGTGTTTATTAACATCTCTAATTTCACACACTTCCATCGCTCGTTATAATTCGCCTATTCGTAAAAGTATATCAGTTTAATGGTCTTCAATTACTTTCAATAAATTAGTGTTTATAGAAAAATAGTTCATCTTTTGGAGGATTTTCGAGTAACTATACAAAGGACACACATGTAAATAACAACGAATTGTCACAACGTCATTAAGTAATCAACAATCCGAATCACGTGTTCAAAGCCACTAGCCATGAAAGGAAGCGAAAGTAGACTCATACAACTTCATTACACGTACCGCTACAGTAAGATTGTGTTTAATATCATTTTACATTTCTTCAATTTAGCAGTCATTCATAACCATTATCAAGGATAATTTTGTGAATATCAGGCGCAAGAATAAGTGTCTAACAGTACACTTGTCATATTTGTTCCCACATTTACTACCCTTCTTAGTCAAATAGTGTCAGCAATGAGAACTCATTCAGAACTCATTGCTCAGTGGTATAAAAGTGAACGTGGCCAGGTTTTCCGACTTTGTACTCTTGTGGGTAGCTTGGGTCAACTGCTTCAAAACTGCAAATTTTAGGCTAACTATAATTATATCGCCAAACAATTTTGCATGTAAAATACTCTCCGGAACTAATGAACGAGCCTATACCAGCAATGGTTGTAATGTGTTGGACCTCATGCCTCTCACCCTAATTAAGCTCCGAAAATGTCATTATTTATTCCAAATAGTGAAACTAGCATGTGTTTGTTTTACATAAGTTTTCATTTACGTGAATATAAAAGTTTTATGCGAGTGGCTATTTATTGTTTGTGATAGTGATGGTGAAATATGTGGAAAAAGACTTTAGAAGACTGCAGTGATATACTTCTTCTTCTTCTTTTTTGTAATTTACGTCCTCCAACATTAAGTCATATCGGAGGATGAATGAAATGGGTGAAATGATGCTTAAATGAGTCCGGGGTCCATGGAGCTTAGAGTTACCCGACATTCGTTTTGAAGGATAAGGGAAAACCCCGGAAAATACCTTATCCAGGTAACTCATCCTGACCGAGATTTGAACTCGGGACCTCTTGAACGTGAGACAGACATGCTACCACCACACTACCGAGGCGGGAACGTCTTTATAAGGTACTTCCGTTTTGTCATACAGACAAGCATGGCTCCAATGCTTTTCGTCAAAGGTAATTATTTTTCACTGCTTTCTGATTGGTGGATGTATTCGTTCTATATAAAATCAAATGTAGAAGCTAGGAGTTTGCAAGAATTTGCGTTTGCGTTTGCGAAATGAGCTTCTGTTAACGTTTGCGTTTTCATTGTGAGTGGCCTTCAATAATGGCCCTCGCAAATTTTTGCTATTATGTTGCATCACATCTCAATGTGAGTTACTCGTAAAGCTCTATGCTCTTTATGTATGCTATTAGAAAATATTATTTTATACATCCTCATATGCAGCCTTAGATTACAAAGCGTATTTTGCTTTATATTTCTTTAAATGACTCAGTAATAAGTCTGTATTTATTTCTATTAATGAAAGCTATTAATTGATATATTCCGGTACTGTCTATTTACCTATACATCAAATTGACCGAACAATCCGCACACTGTGATCTAGGTATCTCTGTTGTGGCTAACAGCGCCCAGGAAAAAGGGAGGATGGGATAGGATAGGATAGGACAGGATTTTACGGAGGAGGCTGTGCACGTCGACCAGATTGGTCGTTTTTACCTATGCCCCAAGTGGGATAACTCAGTAATAAGTTTGAGGTGAGAGAAGACAAAGTGCAGCTGATCTCAAGGAGTCACAACAGTGCAGAGGGCGGGTTCCCTACACTTTACCAGTTGCAAACTCCCCGGCGGTCTAGGACAACCGGCAAGCGCCCCTGCATTCGCTTAGGTCACAACGAAAACAATGAAGTCAGATACGGCGTACGATGGAGATCGAAGCCGCAACCTCCCAAATGGTAGTCGGTGTATGCTACTTTAACCTTAGTAAATAAAAAACAATGCAATTTGGAATTTATAATCTTTGATGCTAATGGCAACCTTTGTAAAGCAAGCTTTTTAAAACCTGTAATAAAACACATGGTTTTTTTACATTGATTTGTAATTAAAATTCTGTATAAGCATACATATATTTCTCAACTGAGAAGTCGCTATTCCTTTTGTTGTGGACGTGCTAAGCGGCATATAATGTCAAAGCTATCATATAGTGATACACTCTATATTGCTTTATTACTGTGTTACAAAATGAAGTGTATACATGTAAATTATAGGTTTATCTCGTTTAAACTTCAGCAGCTTTAGTAAGATTATTTTTAGAACGACAAATATAACACTTTATCTGAATGGAGCACATTAGATTTTTTTGGAAAGGAACGGCATTGTTTCTATTAGTATTACTCTTTAATACGCAAAATGAGATTGCTTTTGTTCGTGTAATAAAGAAACGAGTTGGGGTTTGCTAATGATAATTGCAGTTGCTGTGTTTATATTCCTGAGTCTTACGTTTAACTTTGCAATAAAACTTGACAGTTTATTATGCTCGTTATAAGTTCTGTTGCCTGCTGGGCGACGGCTTTAAGCTCCGCTGGCCTCTGACTTTTATGTTATACCAGATTTTTGCAACAGGATGTTGCTTCAAGCGCTTGTCAACTTGTAGCAAAACAGCTGAATAATGTAAAGTATGTAATGCCGCTTCTATAACACAAACAACACACTACATTAAAAGTCTTTGTGTCACTATGATATGAAATACAAGTTCTCTCTCTCTCTCTCTCTCTCTCTCTCTCTCTCTCTCTCTCTCTCTCTCTCTCTCTCTCTCTCTCTCTCTCTCTCTGTCTCTCTCTGAAGATATATTTGTACCTTCAAGAAATTATTTCAAATATTGTTGAAAATAATTGTGGTCATTGCAAAACGACAAAAAATATTTAAACCCTATGGAAGGATAAATCACTTCCCGCGATTATATTAATTATCTATTATGCATTGTAGATTTTAATCAATGTATTATTGCCTTAAAATTATATTTATATATTGAACTTTGCCTCGAGTAATTAATTATATCAAAAACTGGTTAGCAGAATTAAGTGTACTATTACAGAGGGGAAGTTAGGTGAATAATGTTGATAATTCTTTAACCTTTAATTTAAAACAAAAGTAATTGAAAAACAGATGATTTCATAATGAAATTACGTGAAAACATAAAAGCATAATCAAAACACCTTAAGCAGTATTATAAGTTTAATATTTATGTAATTTTAAATATGTTATTTGTAAGTAGCGTTCATTATTGCATGCATATTAGGTGTCCCAGTGTAAGCAGGTATCCCATCGTGTGTTAAAACAGTTTCATAAGGCAACGAGGAAATTCCATTTAAATGCACGGCAAAGGCATTAGCGGGCTAAATGTTACCAATATACAAATAAATTACATAAATTACAGTGTTACTGTAATTAAATAAATAACAGTACACGCTGCAGGCTACTTCAATGCTTGGAACTGAGTGTTGTCGTTCGGAGCAGAACCAAGTCCGCTTACGACAGTGACGTGCGTTTAACGCATGAGGCAATATTGTACGTCCATGATAATATATTACTTTTGTGGTCGTTAGCAGCCAAATTTTACCACCAACAAAATTCAGTTTTTTGTATTACTGAGAAGTATTTTCACAGAAAAAGGAGCAGCACTTACATGAATTTAAATTCACTAGGCGAATTACTTAACTTTCTAAAAGAAATATATTAAAATATCAATTATTACTTGCACAAAACGCAAGTGAATTTTTGTTAAATTACAAGCAATTGAGACTAATTTTTCCATTTACATAGCTCAAAGTCACACATTGTGAAAATTACTTAACGAAAGTGAAGTTAAAGAATTATCACTGTTTGTAATCATTAAAATGCATCACATTTCTAAACACGACTAACCGAATGTAGGAAATATCACTGCTACGTCTTCGAGGAAAGAAAACGAAAAACCTTGCTAACCTGAAGATCTCGGCTCAATCAGCGCGTAACTGGCCACACATCCATTGCCCAGTCAAGATTTCTCCTGCTCCAAGTTTAAGGAACCTCTGAGTCACCTCCAAACGTTTTGAGAGGCTCGCCACACAACGATTTGGGCGCGTTGCTACCGAGTACCTCCAAGCCGGGTGTTCCAGCAGTACATGTTAAGGAGCTTTACGCGGCTCAGCCGCTTACGTCGTCATTCCTGCCGGCTATACCTCTCTTGCGGTTCCTTCATCTCATCCGTTTCTCCAAGGGTTCTATGCACAAAAGATCCAATTGTAGGTGGAGATGCTAGGTGTCTCATCTGCTATTAATCTGTAGCTACTCGTATAATCACACGTTACTGAATAAAACAGCCGGTTAAAACCGCCTAAAATGAAATTTTCAATATTGACACTTCATATTGCACTCGGAGTTAAAAACTATGTACTGAACGGAAAATTCGGATATCTAAATTCAGAGATACATACCGGCATCCATAATTATACACCAATATACAAATGGCCAACATCCCATTTGCCATCAACCACTTAAACTCCTACTTCAAATTTCTGGTTGACTATTTCATTCACATTAAAGCTGATAGCCAGAAAATAATGCCTCAGCATCAACCAAACAATGTGCATATCACAGGGTAGGAGGTGATAATCATTAATGCCATGTCCAGAAAGAAAGAAATAACAAAATATAAACCAACATTATTTTAAAATATTCAATAACTGTAGCGCAATTTTTGGCCTTTTCCCCCATATATTAAATCACTATATTGGTAATTTAGTACAGTATATAGATATTTTATGCAACGTTTTTAGGACTTCTAAAAACTACGGAGCTCTATTCATTACAGTAAGGAAAGCCACACAATGACGTATTCCAAATACAGTGCAGCATA